>CM035424.1:89527996-89707996 GCA_020310875.1 Ceratopteris richardii | reverse complement strand
ATATATATGTGTGTGTGTGTGTGTGTGTGTGTGTGCTGTGTACATATATATACACACACCGCAACATACATACATACATACATACACTGATACACACACTCATATCATGTGATCCAACAATCCTGAACTTAATATGGTTTGAAAAGCTGAGAGGCTCGAACTTAAGTTCAAGCCTGTTTGTTCTTATGCACATAAGACACAACAATCCTAAACTTGATATGGTTGGAAAAGCTGAGAGGCTCGAACTTAAGTTCGAGCCTCTTTGTTCTTTTGCTCATATCATGTGACCAAACAATCCTAAATTTGATATGGTCACATGATATGAGCAAAAGAACAAAGAAGCTCGAACTTAAGTTCGTGTCTCTGAGCTTTTCGAGCCATATCAAGTTTAGGATTGTTGTGTTATGTGCAAAAGATTAAGTTGGAGCCTTTGAGGTTTTCCAACCATATCAAGTTTAGTATTGTTTGGTCACATGATATGAGGAAAAGAATAAAGAGGCTCAAACTTAAGTTCGAGCCTCTGAGCTTTTCCAGTCATATCAAGTTTAGGATTGTTGTGTGTTGTGTGCAAAAGAACAAAGAGGCTCGAACTTAAGTTCGAGCCTCTGAGCATTTCCAACCATATCAAGTTTAGAATTGTTGTGTCACGTGATATGAGCAAAAGAACAAAGAGGCTTGAACTTAAGTTCGAGCCTCTCAGCTTTTCCAACCATATCAAGTTCAGAATTGTTGTGTGTTATGTGCAAAAGAACAAATAGGCTCGAACTTAAGTTCGAGCCTCTGAGCTTTTCCAACCATATCAAGTTCAGGATTGTTGGATCACATGATATGAACAGAAGAACAAAGAGGCTCGAACTTAAGTTCGAGCCTCTGAGCTTTTCCAGCCATATCAAGTTTAGGTTTCTTGTGTCTTATGTGCAAAAGAACAAAGAGGCTCCCACTTAAGTTCGAGCCTCTGAGCTTTTCCAACCATATCAAGTTTAGGATTGTTGGATCACATGACATAAGCCTCAGCTTTTCCAACCATATCAAGTTTATGATTGTTGTGTGTTATGTGCAAAAGAACAAAGAGGCTCGAACTTAAGTTCGAGCCTCTGAGCTTTTCCAACCATATCAAGTTTAGAATTGTTGGGTCACCTGATATGAGCAAAAGAACAAAGAGGCTCGAACTTAAGTTCGAGCGTCTGAGCTTTTCCAACTTAAGTTCGAGCCTCTGAGCTTTTCTAACCATATCAAGTTTAGGATTGTTTGGTTACATGATATGAGCAAAAGAACAAAGAGGCTCTGAGTTAGAGCCTATGAGCTTTTCCAACCATATCAAGTTTAGAATTGTTGGGTCACATTATATAAGCAAAAGAACAAAGAGGCTCGAACTTAAGTTCGAGCTTCTTTGTTCTTTTGCACATAAGACACAACAATCCTAAACTTGACATGGCTGGAAAAGTTGAGGCTTATATCATGTGATCCAACAATCCTAAACTTGATATGGTTGGAAAAGCTCAGAGGCTCGAACTTAAGTTCGAGCCTCTCAGCTTTTCCAGCCATGTCAAGTTTAGGATTGTTGTGTCTTATGTGCAAAAGAACAAAGAGGCTCGAACTTAAGTTCGAGCCTCTAAGCTTTTTCAACCATATCAAGTGTAGGATTGTTGGATCACATGATATGAGCAAAAGAACAAAGAGGCTCGAACTTCACAGCTTTGCCAACCATATCAAGTTTAGGATTGTTGTGTCTAATGTGCAAAAGAACAAAGAGGCTCGAACTTAAGTTCGAGCCTCTGAGCTTTTCCAACCATATCAAGTGTAGGATTGTTGGATCACATGATATGAGCAAAAGAACAAAGAGGCGTGAACTTAAGTTCGAGCCTCTGAGATTTTCCAGCCATATCAAGTTTAGGATTGTTGTGTGTTATGTGCAAAAGAACAAAGAGGCTCGAACTTAAGTTCGAGCCTCTGAGTTTTTCCAACCATATCAAGTTTAGAATTGTTGGGTCACGTGATATGAGCAAAAGAACAAAGAGGCTCGAACCTAAGTTTGAGCCTCTCAGCTTTTCCAACCATATCAAGTTTAGAATTGTTGGATCACATGATATGAGCAAAAGAACAAAGAGGCTCGAACTTAAGTTTGAGCCTCTGAGCTTTTCCAACCATATCAAGTTCAGGATTGCTGGATCACATGACATAAGCCTCAGCTTTTCCAGCCATATCAAGTTTAGGATTGTTGTGTCTTATGTGCAAAAGAACAAAGAGGCTCAAACTTAAGTTCGAGCCTCTGAGCTTTTCCAGCCATATCAAGTTTAGGATTTTTGTGTGTTATGTGCAAAAGAACAAAGAGGCTCGAACTTAAGTTCGAGCCTCTAAGCTTTTCCAACCATATCAAGTTTAGAATTGTTGGGTCACGTGATATGAGCAAAAGAACAAAGAGGCTCGAACCTAAGTTTGAGCCTCTCAGCTTTTCCAACCATATCAAGTTTAGAATTGTTGGGTCACATGATATGAGCAAAAGAACAAAGAGGCTCGAACTTAAGTTCGAGCCTCTGAGCTTTTCCAACCATATCAAGCTCAGGATTGTTGGATCACATGACATAAGCCTCAGCTTTTCCAGCCATATCAAGTTTAGGATTGTTGTGTCTTATGTGCAAAAGAACAAAGAGGCTCAAACTTAAGTTCGAGCCTCTGAGCTTTTCTAGCCATATCAAGTTTAGGATTTTTGTGTGTTATGTGCAAAAGAACAAAGAGGCTCGAACTTAAGTTCGAGCCTCTAAGCTTTTCCAACCATATCAAGTTTAGAATTGTTGGGTCACGTGATATGAGCAAAAGAACAAAGAGGCTCGAACTTAAGTTCGAGCCTCTCAGCTTTTCAAACCATATCAAGTTTAGAATTGTTGGGTCACGTGATATGAGCAAAAGAACAAAGAGGCTCGAACTTAAGTTCGAGCCTCTGAGCTTTTCCAACCATATCAAGTTCAGGATTGTTGGATCACATGATATGAATAGAAGAACAAAGAGGCTCGAACTTAAGCTCGAGTCTCTGAGCTTTTCCAGCGATATCAAGTTTAGGTTTCTTGTGTCTTATGTGCAAAAGAACAAAGAGGATCGAACTTAAGTTCGAGCCTCTGAGCTTTTCCAACCATATCAAGTTTAGGATTGTTGGATCACATGACATAAGCCTCAGCTTTTCCAGCCATATCAAGTTTAGGATTGTTGTGTCTTATGTGCAAAAGAACAAAGAGGCTCGAACTTAAGTTCGAGCCTCTGAGCTTTTCCAACCATATCAAGTTTAGGATTGTTTGGTCACATGATATGAGCAAAAGAACAAAGAGGAGTTAGAGCCTCTCAACTTTTCCAACCATATCAAGTTTAGGATTGTTGTGTGTTATAGGATTGTTGGGTCACATGATATGAGCAAAAGAACAAAGATGAGTTCGAGCCTCTCAGCTTTTTCCAACCATATCAAGTTCAGGATTGTTGGATCACATGATATGAGCAAAAGAACAAAGAGGTCGAACTTAAGTTCGAGCCTCTGAGCTTTTCCAACCATATCAAGTTTAGGATTGTTGGATCACATGATATGAGCCTCAGCTTTTCCAGCCATATCAAGTTTAGGATTGTTGTGTCTTATGTGCAAAAAAACAAAGAGGCTCGTACTTAAGTTCGAGCCTCTCAGCTTTTCCAATCATATCAAGTTTAGGATTGTTGTGTCTTATGTCCAAAAGGACAAAGAGGCTCGAACTTAAGTTCGAGCCTCTGAACTCTTCCAACCATATCAAGTTCAGGATTTGTTGGATCACATGATATGAGCCTCAACTTTTCTAGTCATACCAAGTTAAGTTCGAGCCTCTCAGCTTTTCCAACCATATCAAGTTCAGGATTGTTGGATCACATGATATGAGCAAAAGAACAAAGAGGCTCGTACTTAAGTTCGAGCCTCTGAGCTTTTCGAATCATATCAAGTTTAGGATTGTTGTGTCTTATGTGCAAAAGAACAAAGAGGCTCGAACTTAAGTTCGAGCCTCTGAGCTTTTCCAACCATATCAAGTTTAGGATTTGTTGGATCACATGATATGAGCCTCAGCTTTTCCAGCCATACCAAGTTTAGTTCGAGCCTCTCAGCTTTTCCAATCATATCAAGTTTAGGATTGTTGTGTCTTATGTACAAAAGAAAAAAGAGGCTCGAACTTAAGTTCGAGCCTCTGAGCTTTTCCAACCATATCAAGTTCAGGATTTGTTGGATCACATGAAATGAGCCTCAGCTTTTCCAGCCATACCAAGTTAAGTTCGAGCCTTTGAGCTTTTCCAATCATATCAAGTTTAGGATTGTTGTGTCTTATGTGCAAAAGAACAAAGAGGCTCGAACTTAAGTTCGAGCCTCTGAGCTTTTCCAACCATATCAAGTTCAGGATTTGTTGGATCACATGATATGAGCCTCAACTTTTCCAGCCATACCCAGTTTAGGATTGTTGGTTCCAATTCGAGCGTTTATCAGTTTTCTAAGTTTTACCATATCAAGTTTGGGATTGTTGGCTCACATTATAGGAGGCTCGAACTTAAGTTCGAGCCTTTCGATATTTCATCATCAGGTTCGAACTTAAGTTGGAGCTTTTGAATCATATCAACTCTCAGTCTGTTCAGTCATAGGATGTGACACTTGAACTTAAGATCAAGTCTCTTATCTTTTTCAGCAAAACGAATAGTATTTTTAACTCAAATATATTTTCAAATTTAAACACAACGGGAACGAACTTAAGAGGCCAACCATATCAAGGTTAGGATTTTTTGGATCACATGATATGAGCCTCAGCTTTTCCAACCATACCAAGTTTAGGATTGTTGGTTCCAATTCGAGCGTTTGTCAGTTTTCTAAGTTCCACCATATCAAGTTTGAGATTTTTGGCTCACATTATAGGAGGCTCAAACTTAAGTTCGTGTCTTTCGATATTTCATCATCAGGTTCGAACTTAAGTTGGAGCTTTTGAATCATATCAACTCCAGTCTATTCAGTCATAGGATGTGACACTTGAACTTAAGATCAAGTCTCTTATCTTTTTCAGCAAAACGAACAGTATTTCTAACTCAAATATATTTTCAAATTTAAACACAACGGGAACAAACTTAAGAGGCTCGAACTTCGTAAATTTGATTATAACTATAATCTAAAGTATAATAATTAGAGAGAATATTATTGATAATAAATTCATATTGTTTATTATTATGTTGATGTGATTAAAAAAAGAGTTTTTTGTTTGACTTTCAGGTGCAATGGAAAACACAAATGAATTTCAAAGCAATGTGATCGATAATGTATTTTCATTCGAGAATTTATCAAAAACAAGTGGGATGAAGGTTCCTTCAAATAGGATTAAGGTTCAAAAATGTTTTGATTTGACACACAGAAGACATGAAATGGTTTGGTGATACTTATGATCATGAAGGAAACTTCAAAGGAGATGTACATTTATTTATGATAGATGTAGGATCTACATATGGTGATATGGGCAATATTGTTCATGTTAAAGAAGATGTAAATGCACAAGGCACACCATGTTTTACTTGTAAAGTGCTTCCAGATGGTGAGAATATTAATGCGAATAAGTTCTCCTTATCATGGGAGACTTTGTGTTTGGATGATATGAAAGATAGTATCTCAAAGTCTGATCGATCATTAGGTTCAATTGGATCCATCGAATCAATAGAAGAATTAGTGAAAAAGTCAAAATCTTTGAAGAGAAGCTCATATGTATTTGAGGGATCTAAGAAACGAAAGTTGAAAGGTTCTTCAAATAAAGATTTGGGATCATCATCAAAGTCTGTACAAAACGATGAAGGTGTATCAATGTGACATTTAGATAATAGGAGTGAAGAAACAGAAGATACAGTAGTGCAGCCACAAGAAAATAAAATGATGGATTTACTACTTCAAAAACAAGAATACTATGCTTTTGGTTCTGATGCAGTATTTAATGTTGATGTAAAAAGATATTTTCCAGCACCATCGAATTATGTATATCAAAAATTAAACAGAGATTGGGTGCGTACATTAATGAATGATTTTGTCTTGGCTCCGAAAGAGAATGAAGTTCTTGCAGTTGTTATGCCTATTGATCCAAGTGTGAGAATACCTCTAAAAACTTTATCTCATGATGATATTGATAAAGTTGAGTATTGGATAATATCTGGACAACATTCAATTAGTGCAGCGAAAACTTTACAAACTGTTAATTCTCCGATGGTGACATTACAGTTACGACAACAATTTAGATATAGAAAAGCAAAAATTATAGTAAATTGTCCTCCAAAAATTTCAAGGGAGATATCTAAAGAGGCTAATTTGATGGTGGCAAAGTCATTACAAAAGGAACCATTTGCGGATCAACTTTTACAAGCTAGATCTCAATGGAAAGCCAATGGATATCCATCCAAACCTCCTCCAGGTGTTAATCAGAGTAAAAGAGAATTTATATCATGGCAGGTATGTTCATATTCTTTGTATTTTTTGTGTTTTAGTTACTATAATTATTATTTTTTAAAACTTGTATTTATTTAAATGATATTCGTTTTTTTTCAGAATTTTGTAGAGACTACAGATCAAACTTTACAAAAAGGATATATAAAGAATAATTTACATCTTCTTTTATGTAATGATGAGGAATGGAAGAATTGGATATCAATAATGCGTTTGTATAGTCAAGGGGCACTACTTAATACAAAGGGTGAAGTGCCAAATAACAAAAGAGATTCAACAAAAGATGTTATATCGACATCCGCAAAGATGGTAGCAATGAAAGGTGGTCAATTGAAGCAGGCACCAGGGACGGTTATATTAGGTCCAACATTGTTCAGATGTATTGCAGGTTTGGACAATAAAGAAATTTTAGAACTTCAAAAGGCAATTTTAGAGAAGAAAATTTTGTTAAAAAAGGCAAAATCATTGAAGCACATGGTTGACATGGAAGAAATGGCATGGAGATTAAAGACAGATCGTGTCTTGAAAAATGCTATAATTGCATTTTTTATTGATTTAACAACAGAGGTTTTGACTTGGGAAAAGCTCTGTGAGAAATACAATATCACAGATGTACAATATGAAAAAATTAAAAGTTACAGTGAAACATTTGTGAAACACTCATTAAACAGGGCAAAGAAGTCTCCTCCTTTACCAAAGGCTGCCATATCTTTGTTGAGTCATTTGTATAGAGTTGCAATGGGAATAAAGACCACAACAAATGTTATTCCATGGTCAATCTATGGATTTGGTTTCGATTTGAACAAGGTGGAAAGTTGTTGTGCAGAGCAAGTTCTTCCATTCAATATTGTTTTCTTTAGGTTTGATTCAGAATTGTACAGTTTACATAGTCGGGAATGCATTTCAGCAACGTTCTTTTCCAGATTGATTTTTGCACTCAACGGGATGAACTCCGAGACAAAATATGTTCTAGTATCTTTTATTGATTTCCTCTATGTCCATATGCTTGTGGAAGGAGTTCAACATACAACTACAAAAATGACTTTCAAAATTGGAGCCACTCAGAGTAGTAATCCTTCCATCAAAGGAGAGATGGATTTTGCAATAGTGCTTATGTACATTAGCAAAGAGGATAATTATCAGATGATCGATAGAATAGATCAAGCAAATCTAAATATTTTTGCTCATAAAGGTCTAGATGAATTCATAGAAAAAAAATTCATTGATGATTTCATTAATAGTTTTGCTCGTGAAGACAGCTATGTTGTAGAGTTGTATTGTCAAGGAGTTGTTCTTCAAAGAAGTTTATCTAAAAAACGCAGATGTTTTGGTATATGTTTAGATGTTGAAGAAAAACAATTAGAATCAATTTGCTCTTCAGTTTTTGAGAATGACCCTGCTTTGCATCAATGGTGTGATATCAGTAATCAAGATACAGATATCAGGAATCAAGATACAGATAATACAAATCTGTTCGAGAATGTTGATGCTGAGATTGATGTACAACCTAGTGGAGAAGAATCAGAAAGTAATCAGGATGATACAGAAACCGATGAACATATTGTTACAATGGATGAAGATACTGCAGGTACTTCAAATGTATGAGGAAAAAAAGAAGGTTGAGAAAATATTGATTCCATGTAATGTAATAAATACCATAATTTTCAAAGTATATTTTTCTTTATATGCTAGTGATGATTGCATTTCTTGAACAATAGATTTTTATTTTGAATATATTACCTTGTTGAGTAAAGTGATGTGAATCGATTATATTTAAATCTTTTTATTTATTGTTAATATCATATGTTTGTGAGTTAAAATTCGACATCTCTTGTCTATTCGAGTAATTTAAATGATGCATAAATTCACATGTTATAGTTTTTAAATTGATATGCATGATTTATGACTCCTTTGTTTGAAAAAATCTGAAACATATTGTTTTTAAAATTATGATGCATTTGATTAAATACAATTTTGAAATGTACGATTAAGATGCAAAAATTGAACTGTGATATGTCTGCATATTGTATTGATTATTATACATCTTTTGGATTTCTTTTTATTATAGATGTTAACAAAAATAAACATTTCATAAGTGATGATGGTATTGGAAAGCTTATTGGCCACTTTGAGGATGAAATGAGTACTCTACATGAGCAAAGCTCTTTTCAAACATCAGATAAGCTATCTTATGTTATGGAGAAACAACATGCTAGGCCTTTTTGGATTTTACCAGGTATATTGTGTAATATTGTGATTATTTTATTCATATTATAACTCATTTATTGAAGATATATCAATAAGTTATCTTAAAGCACTCTTTTTAGTTATTGTGTATAATAAACCTCATTGTTTGATATATGCAGAGAATATCTATCATCTTCATATAAGCAACAATTTTCTCCTTCTCGATCTAAATGCCCTTTTGTTCAACAAAGATATAAGATGGAACATATCAGAGAAAGATTATGTCAAAAATCATTCAAATATTGATGACAAAAGATATTCTTTTCTTATGGTGAGGAGCCAAGAAGATTATTATATGGATCACATTGAAGAAATATATAAACCAGATCAACTTATCATTAATGCTAGTTTCTTCAAAGGTTCTATCCCAATAGAAAATTGCAGCGACATTACCCCTTATCAAGCAAGACATGATCATTCAGTACCAAGTGATCTTCTATCCTATATTTTGAGCTTCATCCAAAGAGATGATATTTTGCTCAATCGAATCAGACAACCACATATCATCAAAGAACATCTTATATTTCCTATGTTTCAACTTGCAATGGAGAATTCATCGTCTATGTTAGAACATGATATCTTGAGTGAATCAAATGATCATTCAAATAACTTGAGAGTATCTTCTTTTGATGACTATGAAGTACAAAATAATAGTGAGAAAAATTTAGATGTTCCATTGATTTGCAACAAAATTGAAACGGAACATACAACAATAGCATCGACAAAGCTAGAGGTTCCACTGAATTGCAAGGAAATCGAAAAGGGAGATCTAGCAACAATAGCTTCAACATTTGGTGTTCCGCTTTTAAATAAAGAGCAGCTAAAACTATTACAAATGTGCTACAAAAATAAAAGCATGAGAGAAAATCATGCAATAGCGTATGCTACAAGGTTGGGCTATCGACAAAGTTGTTTCATAAGTGGAGTTGCAGCAAAAGCATACATAAAAAGGTTACAAAAGGCATACCTTAATTTAATAGGTAAAGAGATTCGTCATACAATATTTATGTTTTTCTTTAACATCTACAGTCAAATATTTATAAAATTTTTCTTTTGCAGGATAAAGAAAAACGTTGACGGCAAGGTGGATTATTAAATTTTCTCAAGATCTTTTGATTGGTTTGAAGATAACCCATTTTTTTAATGTTAGTTTCCTTGTTTCATGAACGATTGTTTTTCTTCACAAATAAACACACACACACATACACACACATACATACATACATATATATATATATATATATATATGTATATATATATATATATATATATATATATATATATATATATATATATATATATATATATATATATATATATATATATATATATATATATATAATGCACACACACACACATATATACATATATATATATATATATATATATATATATATATATATATATATATATATATATATATATATATATATATATATATATATATATATATATATATATATGATAACCCATTTTTTTAATGTTAGTTTCCTTCTTTCATGAAAGATTGTTTTTCTTCACAAATAAATACACACACACACATATATATGAAGTTTTTTCTAGGCTTAGTCTACTTTTAATTATATTGATTGTAAGAAAAACTATAAAAGGAAATTGGAATCCCCATGAATATAAAATCATGCATTTAAATCAATTTTCCTATATTTTCTTATGTATTATCAATTTTAATTTACTATAAATTTTGAATATTGAGAGAAATGATAATGGCTTAATTAAACATATCTTTAATTACTGTAATTATAAAGTAATATATAATGTAAAACAATTTAATTGATTTTTATATAAATCTAATTAACTTCAATTTTATTTTGTAGAACAAAATGCTGATTTGCATATGAACTACAAAGAAAACCCAAGCTTGGCATTGATGTCTTGCTGGTCTTCACACATATATGAATCTTCATCAAGAAAGCAAGGATTTTCTTCATTCCCAAGAGATGAAAGAAGGGTATTGATACTGGAAATGAATGGCATTTTGCTCAAGACAATTGATAAGGAAAGGGGTGATCTATTACTTGAATCTTTGCAAAACCATATGAATTTTATTGAAGAGAACACAAGAATTGCGCATTACATTCGCAAGGATGCATTATATTTCTTGGATTTTTGTATGGATCTTTTTGAAGTGTGGATTTGGACCACAGAAAGAGTGTCGATAGCTCAAAGAACACTTGCAGTATGTTTTCCAAAACACCATCAAAGATTTCATATTATAGCAGGTCAGGGTGCATGCCAAAAAACTGATATCCGTATCGGATATAAGTTTGTGCATCATAAAAACTTGGACACAATTTGGAAAATTTTTCCAGATTTGGATGGAAATAATACCATTATTTTTTATGATACATTATATCATGTGATTTGGAATATGAAAGGCACTTATGTAATTCTACCGAAGCTATGGAGGCAATCATCGGAGGAGTTGGAAAACTTTTTATCCAAAACAATGATTCCATGGCTTTATGGATGGATTTGCTCAAAGAACAGACGTTCTTATACATGTAATACAATTGTAAATCAGAGACCTTGTGATAGAGAAACATATTATGTACTTGAACAATATATTAAGAAACGATATCAATGATTTTAAAATATTTGAACATCATGTATTTTATTGTTGTTTTTAAACACCACATATTTTTGGGACTATTCAACCAAGTGAAAAATTATTGAAACCCTAAATTGCATATATTTGAGTAATTACTGAATTCGATTGTTTTTCAAAGATCTAAGTTAGTATGATTTATTATAAAATTATGTGAACCAATCTATAGTATTGACATAATTTTCATATCATTCACCTAAATGAACAATTATTAGTATGTCAAATTGCATATTATTAAGTATTGTTAAATTAGATCTAAATTCATGTGGTTGCTTTTTTTCTTAAAATGGAGGTTCAGTCGAGGCCTACTCCTCCGGGATTTAACTTTGAAATTGCAACTGTATTAGGAATAGTATCCGTGGGATGGGGGTTGAATCCCTGTCCCCGCCTCAAGAGTCGAGAGGCCCAACCACCCGAACAAGTGACCCCCAATTTGAATATATTTATTGTTTATATTAAATTGTAAGCTCTAAATTCGTATTAGTATAGATTTGTTATACAATTAAATTGAAATCAATTTATTGATTTTTATAACATCATATTTTGGGATATTTACTTTAATATGAGCATTTATTGATATATCAAATAATTAACCTATTATTATTGAATTGGATAACAATAGACTTCATATTTTAAAAAAATTCAAGGCTGAATGCTTTTCTTTGTTTATTCATACTCGGTTTTTTTTAAATAAGCTCATCAACTAATATTATTTTTTATCTATTGAAAGCTTAAAACATTTTAACAAAAAGAAGAAGTATTCATGAATTGATCTTTGTAAGAAGAATATAACATAGAAATTATAAGTTAATTCCATCACTTGGTATTATAAATGGGACTTGAATAATTCCCAAATTTCGTGAATAGGCCTTATTATAGTTTAATGTAATTTAGAGAAAATAAAGTCTATGATAGTTTAATCTAATTCTAAGCTAGTTTAATCTACATCAAAGGCAAAAAGAAGGTCTTTTCTTGATGTAGGTCAGTCTTGAATGAACTTAGATGAAGATAAGGCTATTTTTTTATATATTAGAAGAAAAAAGCTCACAATAATCTGATAGTCGAATACATGCATCATATGTTTAGAAAATTTCTAAACATTGTGTCAACTAAAGTATAAATTCTTTCCAAAAAGTATAAAAGGTTGATAAATCTTTTAGAGAATTTAAGGGAATAGTCTAAATATTTCTCCTTTATCAACATGTTTCTTGTTGCTTACGTAGAAAAAGAATAGTAAAGCTTTTGTTGTTTTTTTTTTGTGCTCCATTCTTCTTCTTTCTAGGTCTTTAAGTGCAAATGAGCAATTTTCTTTATTTCTTTGCCCTTGATATGGTATTGAAGCTAGCAAGACTAAAGATATCTCTTGAAGAAGGTGAACAGTTGGGGACTTATGAGGATATACAAGTAGCTCCAGTCAACAAAACCTCACCTTGTTAGAAAACTCATTGTAGAAGTAGTAGGAGTTTAACATCAATCTTAAGTTTCGATTTATGGTTATTTTAACCTCATGCATATGGTTCAAAGATAAAATAGGTCATTTGCCAAATGAAATGTACATTTTATTTGAATTTTATAGGATAGTTAATATCTAGAATTTTAATTGAGTTTTTGTATTTTTGTATACATGCGAATGCATACGTTGGGTTGCATATCTTATATATAAGAGATGGATATTTATTTATAATAGAGAGTGTGGTCATGTTAGCGCTACCTTAGTGTGGAGGATGTTAAGTCTCGAAATCTTGAAAACCTTGAAATCCTGGAGGATGTTAAGTCTTAAAATCATGTCCCATAGTGCTAGCCCAAAGAAATGAATCATTGGCCACCCTTGGAGGGGACATGGGCTAGCATATGTGATGATTAGATGTTCAAACAATTCTCTTGGGGGATTCATGGGCCCTTGGGGGATCTTGATGGACTTTGTGGGTAGTGGCAAGGACCATTTTCTCTTGGATAAGATTGAATTTAGATCAAACCAATCTTCTCCTCTGCCCTTAAGGTTATTCCCATGTAGTTCTTATCCTTCACGGGCCTTTCCGATGGGATTCGGGAATCGCATGGGTATATGCCTTTCACATTGTACTTTGAATTAATTCAAGCTATCTAGAAGGCTATATCTCAATACTGAACTAAAGGGATAGTCTATTTCTTAATGACTATGAGAACATGTGAGAATAATGACATGTGAGAATAATGACATGTGAGAAAAGGATGACCTGTGAGAACAATAAGGCTTCTGTGGCTTCACTTCTCCTACGTGACACACAAACACACAAGTAAGATTTTTGTGTATAATAGTTGCTATCATGTGTACATCATGAGTTATCATAGCTCATGAGTGTATTTTGTTTACATTGTAATACTGTGGATAGGACATATAGGTGTTTGCATCCATGTTTACACTGTAATACTGTGGATAAGACATATCTTGTTTACATTGTAATACTGTGGATACGACATATCTACATTGGCGAAATGACATGTTGTCCTCATTGTGCATGCCCTGTGAATAGGCAGATACCAATATTTAAAAAGACAGACATGATTGATTGATTGATGATTCTATGTGTAAAAAGCCTTTTCAAAAGCTTTGGTCCATTTGTTCTGATATCACATTGAGCTAGCTTGTAGAGAAATCTCATATAATTTCATCTAGATTATATATTTTGATGTTGATAAATGCAAAGCATAGATAATGTCTCCATCCCTCTCTAATATCATCTGGTAGGGATGTCTTGTTCATCATGTCAACATCCAGATTTTCTTCCCCATGCTCCCATGTTCCATGTGTCAACTCCATAATCTGAATTCAAGAAAGCTCATTCGTCAGCAGTTGAAGAAGTGTGTGTCTGAAAATAAAGTTTTCGGTTGTTTCCTCATGTTTTCAGTAAAGGTCCTTGATCCCAAATCCACTCTATGTTCATCTCCCATCATGGAAGAAGGCTTTTATTATAACAGCCATCTCTTTCTTCGATTACTAAATAGAAATAAATAGAAAGATGAGCAATACATGAGAGAAGCTGCCATGGGACCTTGTATCCCAAGAAGGAATAACATACAAGCACTTGAATGAAAAGGAGCAACGTGATGAATTTTCTTGAAGTAGTTGGGTCTCGTGCCTATTTCTCTTGGACTAGAATTCTCCCATGAAAAAGCTGAAAAGACAACACTAAGGGCATGATAGAAAATGTGTGGCTTCATCTCTTGCACATGACATCATGAGTTACCATGGCTCTACAGTAGTACTGTGGACAAGACATATAAGTTTCCATAGTAGTACTTGACATCATGAGTTACCATGGCTCTGTACTAGTACTGTGGACAAGACATATAAGTTTCCATAGTAGTACTGTGGATAGGACATAAACGCCTTGGACTCCATTGAAGCTGTGCATCCGCTTTCCCACATTTCTGTATGTTTTTCTGTATGAGAACGATGTATGAGCAGCCAAGGACCGATATCTAAAAAGCTGGTGTGGTTCACCTTTCTGCACCTCGTAAAAACTTCTTTAGCGTTTTAGCTCCCTTAAAGGACTTACTTCCGAGTATGAAGAGAATGTCTTAATTATAAACCAAGTGGTTTGACGTTTTGAATAGTGTTAAGAGAAAGTCCTAAGTTCAAGTCTTGGCTGGACATGTATCTATGAGTTCCTCATAGATGGGTGCTTCTAACTTACGAGAGATTGGGTGTGTGAGTGTGTTTTGAATTCATTGTACTCCCAAAAGAAAAGGAATATATATATATATATATATATATATATATATATATATATATATATATATATATATATATATATATATATATATATAAACCGTTTAAATTCTTTAACATCTAGCACAGGACATCTCCATTCCATGTTGCTGAGAAGCATTGCATAGCTTCTTCTACTAGCTTGTTGCCGAGGTACTATATTGTTTGGATGCAAAATCCTCTAAATAGTTTGTTGCTCTAGCACAATGGTAAGTACCACGTTAAGAAGCTCCACCTCCTTAATGTCAATCCGCGGAAGAGATAGGAGTGATATGAAGATCGTGAATGTGAGATGATGTGAGAGTGAAGGTGAGAAGCACAAAGATGCACACACACATACACACACACAATGAAGAGACAAGCAAGACAATGGAAGGTGAGAAATCCACTCTATTGCTCAAGAACACTATTACAAGCTCAAAATAACTCTAACCTCAATCAAGCTAACCTCAAAAATGAGCTCTCTAGCTCTTTTTATAGTTTCTAGACTAGTTTTGACCGGTTTCACATCTAGTGACCGGCATAGTTAAAAATTAGGTCCTAGATGCTATTTGGAAGGGTAAACGGTGTCTAAAAATAACGAAAATTGATACGCCTGTTCTACCTAAGCTCCTCAAAGCTCGAGGACTCCTTGGCTTGCACAAAATGGAGCTAGAAATTAAGAAAAGGGTTTTTCTATGTTACATATGTTACATTAGTGATAAAAATCACTGTTGGAGGTTTTTGAAAAGTATTTCTAAAACATGATTCTTTGAAAAAAGATCCGACTGGCTCCCTGCTCTGTCGTTACATGCTTCCGCGTCTTCTATGCCTCTGGCTGCTTCCAACACCCCCCTCCCTCTCGATTCTGTCGTCCCTGACAGAACCTTGTTGTGAGGTCTGCCGGATATAGTTCTGTAGGAGGTCTTGAGCGAGGGTGTGCTCGGAGATACGAATGCCTCGGGCTAGATCGGCCTCGAGTTTCTCCCAGTCTATTGGTTGTGGTTCTTCCGGTGGCGGGAGCTGATAGTGTGTGGAATAGACCATTCGTTCACAGGCAAATAAGTGTAATAAATGTGTAGGTCTGCTTATGAATACCTCTGAATGGTATTCCCAGAAGCCGATTGTGAACATCTCTTCGAAAGTCTGCTTGTAGCACGCCGGTAGGTACTTTATTCTGCAATGCAAGGCATAACACACCCGTAGCGATGGCGTTGTACTCATATCATATACCAGATCGAAATTGCCATGCTCAAAGCCCGGGGTGTTGACATGAGGTGCCTTGATGCGTCGGAAGACTTTAAAAATTTTTTGCATCATGTCAAAGATTTTGACAGTCATATGCGCCGCTATATCGTCCGTATGCTTTAATCTAGGGAGCCAGTGGCGAATTGTAGCCATCATGTAGCCAACAGTTGGTAACTCGATGGGTGGCTTAAAATAGGGGTAATTCAACTAGTCCTGGCACTGCTTATTGTTTTGTACCTTAATAGCAAATGCAGTCCAGGAGCGGCGTCGTGGTACTGGTCCCCAACATGGGTTGTACTTTAAGTGCAAAGGTGCCTTTACCCATGTACTCATCATTTTTGGATACTTCTGTAGTAAATCTTTGCGCCACTCTCGTTGATAGATCTCTCCTTGTTGTGCATCAAGTGGCAAATCTTCCTCTTCGAATTGAGTCGCATGCGATGGTTTCTTACCGGTTTCTTTCTCAATGGCTAGCTGGTATTCGGCCATTAACGTAAAAATATGGTTTATACTGTAGCTCATGCCCAGATATGTATCGTCACGGGGCCAAATGAGCAAAGAATGGAGACTGTAAAATTCTTTCTTCTATCATCGCCATCGCATGTAATTGTGCCTCTACTCTAGCTGAGTGCGTTGTCCCAAGTTCCTCAATAGTCTTCATCCACACGGGGGTCGGGAGTTCGTAAGTCATCTGGCCTTCGGCCGTGACGCGTCTGCTTGGGATGGGTTGTGGCTCGTACACCTCTTCAAACGTTTCCTCCACCGGGATGGTGACAGTTTCTTCCTCAACTGGAAGCTCAGGTGGGGAATCTGGCCTTGGTGGTGCTTCATATACTGCAATCCTTGATTCAAGGTTTGATACCTGGGCCCGTAATGCGTTGAGTTCCTCTAAGATGTCAGGAGAGGGGTCCACAGGTGCTGGTATGTCTTGGTCTGCCGGTTCTCGTAACTGGAGTAATTTGTGATCTTCTTTGAGTTTCTGTAACTCCTCGTTCATGCGATCGTATTCATCTAGCAATCTTACATGATCTTCTAGCAGCATCCTCATGGAGTCTAAGGGAATGGCTTTGAACCGACTAGGACTGAGTGGTTGGTCTGGATGGTCTAGGGCCGCTTCTAAGTTTTCTCGATTCTGGTCCTGTAAGCGCTGGTTTTCCTCCTTTGCTGCTGCTAGATGTCTTTTGAGTAAGCCCATGTTTCGTGTTAGCGTTGCATTGCGAACTGTCTGGGCTCTTAATAAGTTATCCAGGTCAGCAGTGGCTTCCTTGGTCTTTTCTTTGCTTTCTAGTTCTAATTTATGATAGGCCTCTCGTAATTCTTGGTATCGGCTGTTCAGTGAGGCATTCTCAATAGACAATAAATTAAGCTGCGACTGTAAGTCATTGGTTGTCATCTGCAGTTGCTGGTAATTATCGCCAAGAGATGTGAACTCATCTCTGACTTGCGTCATACACATGAACATCTGTCGAAATGCATTATCTACAGTGGGTGATAGTATTAATGGGGTGCTAAATGAAGATGCAGTGGGTGTAGATGCAACGAGAATGGGGAATGGGGGTGGGAAGGTGGATGCTGTGGTGATTGTGGAAAATTGTGAGGTGCCTAAATATGTTTGTGCCGTGAGTGAAGTGAGTGATGGTGGAGTGGGTGGTGAGATGTCCATGTCATTGGATGTGTCCAGTGCAATGACCGTGAATATGGGTGTGACCGTGGGTGCTTGTGCTGGTGTAAATACGGGATTTACAAATGTTGAGGAGTAATTTACAGGGGGGCTGGCTGGTGCAGCTTGGTGGAAAGGGGAAATAGGGGTTACCGTGGGTCGGGGAGGTGAGACGGGGGAGAAGGTTAAGGGCGGTGGGAATGGAAAAAGGGGTCTTGGAGTTGTGGGGAAAGATGGAAAAGATGGATGGAGGAATGGGTTGGATAGAAAGGTGGGTGTGTGAGGGGGTAGACTGCGTCTAATGGGTGCAAGAATTGTGGGGTGAGTGGTCGTAAAGACGATTTCTGCTACACCACCGGCGAATGAAGATGTTGGTCTGGGGGAAGGAGGGTGAAGAGGGGAGGCTGGATGGACTGGCGGTGATGGAGGAGCAGGTGGGGTGGTCGGTACTTCAGTGACTACTGAGGTATGTACATTTGTAGCGCAGGGTGGGGAATCTACAAGGATGGTTTTTGCTGCCAACGAGCTTTCGGTGACGAGGCATGCCACCCTGGCTTGTTCTGAAGACTGTGCTCCTGTTGGTACATGAATGTATTCGCCGGGCTTTGAAAGTAGTCCTACTCTGCGGGGGTCAAACTGTGGTAGTGGCTTTCGTTGCAAGTACCTAAGGGCTTCATTGGAGCCTACTGATTTGACTAACTCTCTGAATCCTTTGATGTATGCATCTTCGAATCCGCCTGTGACAAGTTCTTGTTCTATTATTGCTTGACTCTCTTCCTCTGTCAGCTTTTTGCGTGCCCAAACTTTTTCCATAGTTCTATACAGCTTCTTGATAGCTAGTGTGTAAGCTGTTGCTTCGTAAGTTTCATCTTCATGGGACGTACTTGTATCACCATGTGTGTCTATTTGTTGGCCTTGACCGTCTGTCTGTTCGTGCTCTTGGGACTCCTGAGTTCCCTAGCTGGCTTCGTCATCGCCTTCGTCGTCATCGGTTGCTGTTCTTTCGTCATCAGAGCTAGACACAATCTGTCCTTGTGGCTGATCCCTGGGTGTGGTAGGGTAGCTAGGCCTTTCAAATTCTTGAGAGAACAATTGTCCTTCTGAAAATTGGAACTCATTGGAGAATGCATCGGGCATCTAAAATCAAACGTTGTGTTCAGTGGCTCTGCTTGTTTTGCTTCTAAATGGGGTATTGGAAAAGAGAAAGCTTCCGCACCAATAGTGGTGGGAAGTTCAGCTGTTGTGGTGATAGGTTCTGTGGTTGTGGCTGCTTGGGGTGCAACAGTACTGGTGGTGCCCTCCGGCGTAACTGGTCTTGATAACCGTATACGAATTGGTGGTACCGTGGGAGTGGCTGCCGTTGGTGACTGCTCTGGAGATGGTTGTGGCGAGGGTGATTCTGGGACTTCTAGGCACGGGATAGTGCCCCTCATCCGCTTTCCTGGTCTACCTTTTCTAGACTTTCTAGCCTTCTTAGTGGTCCCTTTGAATGCTTTCAGCTCCTCACTCGTCATGGCGCGCTCTATGGGTAAATCATATGCCAAACACATATATATAATCCTTGTAAGTGCACAACATCCATTGATGACCTTCTTTCGCTCCCACCTATGTTGTGCCAAATAGAGCTGATCAATTATCCAGCTGGCTAGATCAACTGTTTGAGGTCCAGTACATGCTAAGTATAATCCAAACCAGATTCTTTTGTGGGGCATGGTAAAACGATCCTGAGCTGGGAAAGAAAAATGTTGCATGCATATCCGCAATGGCTTGGAGAGCTCAGGGGTTATAGCTGAAATGTCCTCCCACTTAGTTACATCACCACGTTTCATCTGCTCTAGGACTAGCCGTTCTCGCTCCGTCGGAGTATGCGTTCCATGTATTTTGAGAGCTGCGCGAATTAAATCTTTAGACAAATAAAACCTTCTGAATGGAGGGTCATTTACCAAGGATGGTAACATGAATGTGCTAGGTAGATCCTTGTTTTCTAAAGCTTTCAAGGTGGTTACTAGGTAAAAGCATCTGTAAAAATCAGGTTTAGGTAGAGGGTCACTAAAATATTATGTAAAGCCCGCTCGTGCCCAAACGTGAGTTAAATCTTGTGTATTCTGCAGTCCTTCAAATTCTCTTGAAAAGAACTGATACTTGGTCCATGTGCGAAGATCAAATGCCAAATTGGCCTCAAATATGAAATCAGCGTCTGCTAATGGTCCTGCTAGGCCTTGAAACCAATGAGAATTCGTTCCAAGTCCATTATTCTTGCTGATAATTCATGGCCGGTCCACTGATGTTCTTGTGCAACCTTAAGGGTCGGTATCAAGAAGTCCAAAGGAAGCACAACATTCTGACCAAAAACCATCTGAAAGGGAGTTGCATTGAGTACGGTCTTGTAGGCCACTCGATATGCCCAAACAGCATGGTGTAGTTGTTTGTCCCAATCTGAACGTTTGTTGTTCACGAGTTTAGTCAGTACGTTACAAAGGATCTTATTAGTGCTTTCAGCCTGACCATTGGCCTGAGGATGATATGGTGCGGATTTCTTGTGAATCACCATAAAATCCTGTAACAAATATTCAATGACTTTGTTTAGAAAGTGAGTGCCTCGATCGCTCACTAACTCTATAGGCAGTCCATATCTTGTAAAGACATTCTCAAATAAGAATTTTGCAGTTGTGTGTGCATCATTCTTTTTCATGGCTTTTGCCTCTACCCATTTCGTAAGATAATCTATGGCAACAATAATGTATTCAGCATGTGTACCTTTTGCAGGGGGGTTAATGGGTCCTACAAAGTCTATACCCCACTTAGAAAATGCACGTCCGCCCATCATGGGTTTCAATGGCATTTCATCTCTGCGAGTAGGAAACTGAGTTCTTTGGCACACATCACATCTCTTTACATAGGTATGAGCATCCATGTGAAGAGTGGGCCACCATAATCCTGCAAAGAGGATGGCTTTGATTATCCTATCGGGTCCAAAATGACCTCCTGCAACACCTTGGTGTGCAGTCTCTAGTATGCTCAGATAATCGCTCTCATGAACACATTGTCTTAGATATCCATCTCGTCCTCTTTTGTATAGGTTATCGCCAATAAGTGAATAATCTTGAGCTTCCTGCTCTAGACTGCGTTGTCGTGCTAAATTCATTCCTTGAGGGAATGTCTTCGTCCTCAAGTATGTCCCTAATTGTTCACTCTAGTCTGGTGTGAGAGACACGTGATATAATGTAGCATGCTCTACTGGTGCTCTTTCACAACAAACATTGCATTCCTTACACAACCTGTAGACATCTGCTTCCATCGTAGGCCAATATACTCCTAATCTATGCAGAGTCTGTAATGTTCGATGTTTTGAATGATGTTGCTTTAATGCACCTATGTGTGCTAATTGCAACCAATTCGCATGTTCTGATTCATCTACACAACAAGCAAGAATCTTTTGATTATCCTGTTTATATATGCTTCCTGCCATTATTTGGTATCTCTGAGACTTGGTAATCTCTCCCTCTTTGATCTTTATCCTGGGATTCTTGGGTCCATATGTGAGAATAGGGACTATAGGCTTAGCCCATTCTGGTGCTATCTCAAGGTTAAACAAATATGCATCTGGTAACTCATCCACTACTCCTTGAGGGGCTTCGCCTGAGGTTAATCTTGAAAGGTGGTCAGCTCTAAGATGTGTCTTTCCTTTCCTGACTACGACTTCAAAATCATATTCCATGAGTAATAGAAACCAACGTATTAGTCGTCCTGTGTTACATGGCTTGTTGACTAAATACAATAGTGCTTGATGATCTGTAAAGAACTTGAACTTATTGGCCAACAAGTAGTGCCTAAACTTCTTTACTGCGTAGATCATCCCTAATCCTTCTCGTTCCGTCGTGGTGTAATTTCTTTCTACTGCGTTCAATTGTCTGCTCACGTAAGCTATGGGGAGATCTATGTTACCTTCATTCGTGGGTTGTGCTAACACGCATCCTATGGCGTAATTGGATGCATCCACATGTACATGGAATGGCTTACTCCAATCTGGGGTAGTCAATATAGGTGCTGAGCACAAGCGTCGTTTGAGTTCATTGAATGAATTTTCACATTCATCTGTCCATTCAAAGTTGGTTAAGAGAGAGTACAAAGGCTTGGCTATGATTGCATACATGTGTATGAATCTCCTATAATAACCAGAATGGCCCATAAATGCCTGTACCTCTTTCACATTAGTTGATCAAGGGAAATTCTGCAATTACCTTCACTTTTTCCTCATCCGTAGAGATTCCATTTTTTGACACAATGTGTCCTAGAATTTTGCCTTGTCTGACCATGAAAACGCATTTTTTTGGGTTCAAACAAACCTGATATTCTCGACATTTGTCAAATATTTGTCTTAACTCTGGGATATGCGTCTGCCTGATATTAGAATGAGCACATATGTCATCGACATATACTTCCAAACTCTTGCGTAAGAATTCCTTAAAAACATGACACATGAGTCGCTGGAAAGTGGCGGGTGCATTTGTTAAGCCGAATGGCATCACACGAAATGCAAATATGCCCCATTCAGTGGCAAAAGCCGTCTTGTGTTGGTCCTCTGGAGCAATGGCTACTTGATTATAACCTGAGAATCCATCAAGAAAGCTGTAAACTTCCTTGCCCGCAACTCTTTCCAATAGATGTTCTGTGATAGGAAGAGGATAACTGTCTCTAATCGTGGCGGCATTAACTTTTTTAAGGTTAATACACACACACAATTTTCCATTCTTCTTGGGCACAACCACAATGGGGGATACCCATTCGGTATGCTCAATTTCGTAAATCAATCCTTCTTCTATCAAGCGATCTATCTCCTCTTTAATCTTCGTAGCGTAGTTATCATTGTACGTGTACGGTTTCTGTTTTGTCGGTTTTGCATCTGGAGTCATAGGGATTCTATGAGAACATATATCTGGATCTACTCCTTTCAAATCTTTGTAACTCCAAGCAAAAACATCTCTATATTCGCGCAATAGGGCAACTAGCTCTTCTTCTTCTTCAGTTGTCAAATCATGCCCTATGTATGTACATTTTTCTTCTTCTCCTTCTATGGCTACGATTATTTTCTTGGTTTTCTCTCGGTTATCATATACTTGTCCGTCATTCGCCTTTCTATTAGGCATTCGTACCATGATTCTTCTATCTTCGATTTCATATTTCTTGAAATTCTCGAGTACTTCAAACAAAGATTCTTCTTTTTCTGACATGGTTGCTTTCTTCTTTCTTTTCTTGCCTTCACTCTTAGTAGTCACTTGAGTGGCTAACCTCACCTCATTCGTAATTTCCTCGTGTCTCTGAGGGTGAGTCTCTACTTCGAAAAAATATTCTTCTTCTGATGCAAAAGGTGGGTCCATGATAATTGATTCTAAATCAAAATCACTCGCATCCTCAAATGCATCAGTGCTAGGTTCACATTCTTCTAAAATTGCATTGCTCATGATTGGCTCTATCGTGAAAACTGAAATGTCATAGCCATCCTCGTCACAGTGGGGTGTCCATTGTTCTTCATTGATGGCTACATCCATGGTTGCTAGGATTTCTGCCCAACCATGGGGTTCAAACTCTTCGTCAGGGAATACTACAGGCGCGTAAGCTGGATCTTGAAGGGTTCGTGGATTTTGTTCTGCACCTAAGGTCCTTACTTCTAATCGTTCTTCCTCTTGTTTGGCTACTTTACACATCCATAAATGAGTATCCTCATGCAACCAAGAAGGATCTGATTCTAATGAGTGCACGGATTCCGTCTCTACTGGTGTCTTATGGATGGTATTCCATTGTATTGGGGGTACATCTCGATGTGAATAGTCTTTAAGATTGACTTTGGTAGTCACTCCTAAATGTTGCAAGTACAAAGAATTGGTTCCCCAATCTTGTACAATTTGCAACTGACGCATGAATGGTCGTCCCAATATCATCTCATAAGCATGATTTTTACTAAAATCACAAATGGCAAAGGTATGCTCAAATTCTACACCACAAGTGGTGAGAGATATGCCTTCTAGTGAGCCTAATGGTTTTTCTATGTGTCCGTCAGCCATTTGTAGCTTCATCCTGGTGGGTTTTAATGTTGGCTTACCCCAACGCTTCCATAAAGCGGTGGTAGCTATGGCTACACTGGCTCCTGAATCTAAGATGGCTTTCGTGGTGTAGCCCTGATGGGTTATCGGAAGATAAGTGTTACCTTCCTCTCCTTCACTTACATCTCCGATCTTTTCTACGGGTATCTCCGGTACCTTATTTTGTGATCCTATTTGTGAGGGAGTAGTAGCAAGCTCAGGGAATTGATTTGCTACATGTTTCCACAATTCTGGTTTTACCTTCAACAATTCCTCTAGAGTGAGATTACACTGTACTTTAGTGTTCTTGATCACTTCCGTGTTTCTAGGGATTACTGATTCTTCATTCCTCACTATTATCGTGGGTGCTCTCATACTAATAGACTTTGCTTCCCAAGGTCCTGTGAATTGAGGTAATTCTTGTAAAAAGTTAGATTCAAAAGCTGTGTGTTCACTCAGTTGTTCCTCCTCTACCTCATTGTAAATAGAGGGGATGTCTTGGGGAAATTGCTCCTGCAAGTCATCTATTTCTTGAATAGGAGGATGGGTTCCTTGTTCCTTTCTCCATTTCTCTTCTTGGATTTCTCTCAAAAATTCATGTGAGTACCTATGTATGGAAGACACATTGTCTTGACTTTCTGTATTGGGTACTTGAGACAGGGAGGGTGCATTCCTTTCCTATGTCTCTGGGAAAATAGGGTTCCTGTGCTGATCCTTTTTCTCTTTGCTATCAATCAAATATTCTAGCCTCTCCATCAGTCCTTGAAAGTGTAACTCCCGTTTTGCCATGTTATTCCAATTAAGATATCTAGAGGCTTCGAACAAAGCTTGTGCTAGTTCTACCATCTTCATGCAAAGTTTAGTTCTCTCAATTTCTAGATCAGCTCGAGGGTAGTTTTTGCTCATTTCAACTACTTGATCCCTCTTTTAATCTAGCCTGATATGCACGAAACATCATGTCTAGATTTTCCGGTATGGGTTCCGCTAAAACTGATCCTGATTTCTGAGCTGGGTTCTCGTGATTCAATTCCTGTGAAGTCAATTCTAGAATTTTGGCTCTAGATTCCTTTAAACTTCCTTCCAACTCAGTTATCTTTTTACTCCACTTTCTCTTTATTCTTTCTCTAGAATCTTTCCAAGATTTTGTCTTTTTACTGCTAGATTCTGCAACTTCACTAGTTCCGGCTACTTTCTCCTGATTAAGCTGTTGGTTCTGTAAGAGCGCCTGGGCTCTTGTTATAGCTTGGATAGGCACGTATGTAGGGTTGGATCCATCTGCGTTGTTTACAATACCTATCACGTTGATCGGTGTCACATTCGAAGCGTTAACTGGGTTCTTGGGACAATCTTTGATTATGTGCTCTTTACCACAATCGGCACAAAAGCCTTGGATGTTATAGTACTGTGATTGTCCTGCTATCGGAGGATGTGGACAATCCTTTATGAAATGGTCTCCTTGGCACCTAAAGGATGGTCCTCTAGGGCCCTGTGGTCTCTGTTGTCTTACTTGGGGCCGTGGATTTGGGTTTGTGTACATCACATTAGCATAGTCTGGCTCCCAACTAGGTTCCACTGGTGGACTATCATAATGATATGTCTCCGCGTGTTCTGGTGACTCCGTGTAATATGCGGGTGGACTATCTACATGCGTAGAGTCAAAACTGTTTGAGTTCGGGTCACTCTCTGTGATCAAAGGTGAAGAAGGCACTAAAGCCCTACTTAGGTTCTCTTCTGCAGCAGCGTATTTGACTGAGATGACATTCGCCGGTGGGGGTGGCTGCTGAGCTAAGACAGGTTGAGGTCTCTGTTGAGCCTGGTATGGGTAGTTCTGAGGAGGCCTATAGTAATAAGGCTGAACATTGTATTGGCCTTGATACCTACCTGGCTGCGCGTATGCTTGCGGGTAGTTCTGTCTCACGGTTTGTTTGTTGTATGGGCAATCTTGAGCCGTATGATTCGTGTATCTTCTCTCAATTGTACAGTATTGGCCACTAGGGTTGGCTTGAGGTTGTGGTGCATTGGGGCACACATTTGCCATATGTTTTCCACCACAGGTGTAACAACTCTTGTTTGTTAGTACCCTAGGTTTGCTAGAAACTCCTAGTTTCTGGGCCACTTTTTCTGCTAGGTCTTCTATCGAGTTAGACAATTTTGTGGATGCTAGAGATGAACAGTCTGAGTCCTTATAGACCTTTGAGAGTCCCAACTCATCTCCTAAGTTGTCCTCAATGTCTATGCATATTCTCACACATTACTCTAGCGTTCTGGGTTCTTTTAGGTACACATAGGAGCGTAGTTTAGAGCTCAACAAGCCATCTAGAAACAATGACACTTGCTTAGCTTGTGAGGGTAGCTCTTGCATTGGACATCGTTCAACATATTGTCTAAACCTACGTCCTACCAGTCTAACTGTTTCCTGAGGGGTCTGTTTAAAGCTATGAATCAGCGAAGACGTGTCATGTCTGATTCCACTTTTAGAGAATTCAGTGATGAATGACTCTAAAAAGTGATGGATGTCTCTAAATTGCCTTTGTTGCAATGGTTGGAACCAAGTTAAAGCTGTATTCTTTAACGTTAGTCCAAATGCGTTGTATTGCGTGAACATGTCTTCAACTTGTTCTGCTCTTAGTACTTGCTTGAATTTTGCGACATGGTCATAGGGATCTCCTGTCCCATCAAAATAATTTTTCATGGATTTCACTAATTGAGTGGGTCTCAATATTCTTGCATGTTCACGTGGTCTAGGTAGAGGAAAATCATCTCTACCACCTAGTATTCCATGATCTCTTTGTCTATCCGCTCTATTAGTGTCTGTGGTTGTTCTATCTCTCCCTATGGGATGAGTGAAGCTTACTTCGGGTCTTTCTTTATTTTTCTCTCTTTGATTTCCATGGGCTGATGATGTTCCTGCCCCTTGTTGACTTGTGTTCATGTTCGTTCTAGATGGAGGGAATACCAATTCACCTCTCCATGTGTATGTGTTTTTAGAGTGGTCAGGCACCACAAAGACTCTTTCTGAAGTCTCATCCAGGTATACAACCTTTCCAGGTGTATCCGGGTCCTTGAACTCGTATATAGTGATGATACCTACCTCACTAAGTAGTTCTGTCTTATACTTCCAAAAGGCTTCATCAGTTTCTTTATTTACAAACAACTCTATACTTCTGTTGTCTTGAGGGATCCATTCTGGGATTAGTACTCGTGTCAGTACAGATTTCCCTCTAGGTGTTCTAGGCTCTTCTAATGGTTCTTTTCCTTGAGATTTAGTTTCCGTCTCTAATTGAATTACGCCAAACTCGTTCGTATTGTTTGGCTGCGTACTTAAGATGTAGATTGTTCCTTCCTTGTCTATGTACGTCTCTCTCTCAAATTTCACCACTGGATGTTCCAATCCAATGGGTTGATCGGGGTCGTGCATTTGCACCACTTGCCTTAACAAACCATCCTCATAGATGCGAGCACCTAATCGGTTAGTTCGGAGAAACTCTAGTTGAGTCCTATAGGGTCCTTCAGGTCTCTCTAAATGCGCTACATTTGACCCTACTTCTGGTCTTTCTGTGCTAAATGCCATTTCTGATTCACTGGTATCTGAGCTCTCGTAGGGATAACTAGTGTTCAATTGTTGAGCCCACGATCGTGCAGTAGTTCTTACACTTGCCTCTGATGATCTAAGGCTTCGCCGGTCTAACTTGCCTATATGTTTGCCCGATCTAAGGTTCATTAATTTTCTTCCTTGCACACTCAGTACACGCTCAGATCGTCAATGATTCTTTGTAATTACTTTCTTGATTCTTTTTAGATTTCCTTAGATTCTTGTCTTAATGTATGCATCAGGAATTCGACTTTCCGTGGTACTTTGAGTTCTCGTTCCGTCAGACTTATGTTCTTTCCTTTAGGTTTTCGTGTCACACACCTTTACTTTAGTCTTGAACTTGATAAATTTAATTCTCTTGAACTTGAGGTGTTCCTATCGTATTTAATCCACAATGCTAACGTTTACCCTAAGCTAAGAATTGACTGAGGGGGTTGAGTAATCTTCCAACCTCGAGTCAGCTTTTCTGGTTGCTCTGATGCCCAAGAAGCCACGCTTCCCAAGCTTTATGCCCCTTCTGCCTTGCTTTGGTTGCCTTTGATTGCCCTTGCTAGACCTGGAAAAATTCAATATTAGACCAATTCACAATTGGATGATCAAGCACTTGAGTATATACACCTTTTAAGTCCCTTCCCTTTTGCCCAACTTTTCAATGCTTGCCCCCTGGCTTTCTAGTCCCAAACTAGGTCAACCTCAAAATAGCTTATCTAAAAATAGACGTATCCGTAAAGAGCTTTCTAATGAGCTATTAAGCTCAAAAAACGGACTTCGGATGAAAAAGTTATGACCGTTCAGACCCTGGGGGGTAAAAACTGACAAACAGGTTTTTCTCCAAATATGGGCTAAGGGGTCTCCTATGAGTCTAATCACCCAAAAATTTCCCAAAAATAGCCCCAAAATTGGCCAAAAAATGAAACCCTAAAATTTGCGATGGGGGTGCACAATCGCGATGGTGTGAGACAATCGCGATGGTCTGGGACCGTCGCGATGGCGTGAAGGTG
This sequence comes from Ceratopteris richardii, assembly GCA_020310875.1. Taxonomy (NCBI): domain Eukaryota; kingdom Viridiplantae; phylum Streptophyta; class Polypodiopsida; order Polypodiales; family Pteridaceae; genus Ceratopteris; species Ceratopteris richardii. The sequence continues at coordinate 89,679,352 of CM035424.1, read as the reverse complement.
AACAATCGCGATGGTCTGAAGTGCACGGTCGCGATGGTCCAAAAGTGAGCAATCGCGATGGCGTGAGTGTGAACCGTCGCGATGGCTCGATCAGGCGGAAGTGTGAACCGTCGCGATGGCTCGATCAGGCAGACAATCGCGATGGCATCAGTCAACGGTCAATGTGAACAATCGCGATGGTCCAAAAGTGAACCGTCGTGATGGTCACAGATGCGATGGCGTGAGCCAATCGCGATGGTGAGGGCGCGATGGTGGAGCCAATCGCGATGGTCCAAAATTGGAGTTGTCGCGATGGTGTGAAGTGTGAGCCATCGCGATGGTCTAGCTTGCCACGTGGCACTGTTGGCGCGATGGCATGAGCCAATTGCGATGGTGTGGGGTCAACCGAACAGTCGCGATGGTCCGCGAACCGTCGCGATGGCGTGAGACCGTCGCGATGGTCCGGCCGAGCCGTCGCGATGGCGTGAGCCTATCGCGATGGTGTGACACAATCGCGATGGTCTGAGACCGTCGCGATGGTCCACCAAAGTATGATTTTTTGCAATGCAAGTATGGATTCCTAGAGGCGCAAGTGTGCTCTACACGCTGGTGTGGTCGCCTTCTTCAAATTCCGAACTTTGCAGACCATCGCGATGGTCTGACACAGTCGGAAATTTCTGACAGAAACTAAGAATTTTACCTTTCCCAAGCTTTCCTGATACACTGGAGCTCTGTACCTGCAAGAAGACTCAAGAAAACAAAAGCACATGCAAGCACGAAAGCTCTCTCTCACTCTCTCGCATGCACAAATGAGGGGAAATGAGGAGAATGGGTGGATATGGTGAATTTTCTGATTTTTTTGGAGATGAAGATGATGATGCGGAGATGAAGATGGAGTGTGGGGAAGGTGAAAAACACTAAAAACTAAGTAAAAACAACAACAAAAAACTGAAATTTTTACCTTCCAACGCCACTTCTTGCTATACTCTTACCATCACACATTCGTCCTAGACTCGATCCCCGGCAACGGCGCCAAATTTGGTGTTGCTCTAGCACAATGGTAAGTACCACGTTAAGAAGCTCCACCTCCTTAATGTCAATCCGCGGAAGAGATAGGAGTGATATGAAGATCGTGAATGTGAGATGATGTGAAAGTGAAGGTGAGAAGCACAAAGATGCACACACATATACACACACACAATGAAGAGACAAGGTGAGAAATCCACTCTATTGCTCAAGAACACTATTACAAGCTCAAAATAACTCTAACCTCAATCAAGCTAACCTCAAAAATGAGCTCTCTAGCTCTTTTTATAGTTTCTAGACTAGTTTTGACCGGTTTCACATCTACTGACCGGCATAGTTAAAAATTAGGTCCTAGATGCTATTTGGAAGGGTAAACGGTGTCTAAAAATAACGAAAATTGATAGCTTGTTCTACCTAAGCTCCTCAAGCTCGAGGACTCCTCGGCTTGCACAAAATGGAGCTAGAAATTAAGAAAAGGGTTTTTCTATGTTACATATGTTACATTAGTGATAAAAATCACTGTTGGAGGTTTTTGAAAAGTATTTCTAAAACATGATTCTTTGAAAAAAGATTCGACTGGCTCCCTGCTCTGTCGTTACATGCTTCCGTGTCTTCTATGCCTCTGGCTGCTTCCAACATAGTTCTCTATACATTGGGAGCTTTTGTGAGAAGACTAAAAGCTTTGACATAGGCCATCATTGCCCTTAGCAGGATCAGCTTTGCAAATGGTGTATATCTGCCAAAGGAGAATTGAGTTTTTGGCTTTGTTATTACTTTATTGGCCATTCTTTCAATGTCAAGAATCCCCAAACCGCCCTGATCTTTTTGGCTTATGGAAAAAGCCCATTCAATTTTGGGAACATCCCTAATGTTAGGGTCTCTCCTCTAGAGAAACTTCAAAAAATTCTTTCCGATTCGACAATCTCTTGGTCCTTCGATCTCGAGAAAGTAAATAATCTAAGAAAGAAGGAATGTGTTTACCACCATAGCTTGCCCCCAGAGGTTCATCAACATATCTTTCCAGTATGTCAACTTGTTATCAATTCTATAAAGATCCCAATTCAATCACTGATCCATTGAAAGATAAAATCCCATCAAAATATCTAACTAATGAAAGATTTATCCCCTTAGGACTAAATGATAGCCATGGTCAACCAAAATTCGAGGTCTAATTATTCTTGTTTTACTGTGTTTTCAAGTCCGTCAACCTAACTGATTTGCATCATGAAGTTTAGGTCATTTGGCTAACGAATATTGATTAATGTGCAATGGAGTTCGCAGGTTACAAGGAACAAACATCGAATAATAAGTTATGCAAGCAGCATAAAAGTTTACTCAAACTCTATTTCCATTATGAGAGCACATACATCAGCGTAAAAGTTTACTCAAACTCTATTTCCATTATGAGAGCACATACATCCCATGAAGGGGGCCTTTGATCACTACAACTTTAAGGTTCTTCTTTTTGTTCTATGACCAAGCATAAATATACTTTCTTTCTCTCATGTTTTAAAACTAAATGGGCAAGCTCTGAATGATCGTAATGTAAACACAATTGCACATATGTTAACCATTTCACATAGACTTGCAGATTATGTCATCTAACATCTCGGCTCCAAATCTTACAAAGCTTACTTGTCTTCGAGCTTTTTCTCAGAGCTGAATGAGCTTGGGAAATGGGTGAAGTGCAGCTTTCTCAAAAAATTTTCAACTCTCCGGCATCCTACATTCCTTGTTTCCTTTCTCCACGTCTCAAGCATACACCTCTTCTCCGAGAGCTAATATAATCACCATCAGTTTAAAGCCTAATTTTGTTAGCATGCAAATCCCTTGCAGGATTACTCCCTATTTTGCATTTTTCTTACCTAGTCTCAAAACACTAGGACCGAATGCTGAACTTGCCATTTCCATGATGCACTAACCATGTGTTAGCATATGTTGTATAAACGCATTTATCCTGTCAAATATACCTTCGATAGCATTCTGGCTTGTGAAAATACACTGATAATTATGTAAGGCAAGTGCGATGATATCGTTGAAGCAAAGAAGGTGTTCCATAAACTGCTCATGTTTACTGTTGTTTCATGGAATTCAATAATGCTGCATATTTGGATGATAGACAAGCAGGGACGGAATTACAAATGTATTTAGATATGCATACATTAAACCAGCGTCAATTTTCTTTTCCCACATCACATTTAGTCATCTCTGATCCTCAAACAAATCCACAAGTACCTTATGCGGGAATCCACAGAGTTATACATCGACTCAATCACACACACATACCTTTGATGGTGAGAACCCTTGTTGCTCCTCGTCCCCTATTCCTCTGAGGTTTTCTAACTCAATCAATGAAAGTCCTTTTCGTCATTCAGCCCCTTCTCTCCTCTGCTCTACGTCCCCCCCCATGAACTGTAAGCTCTCTTCCACATCTATCCCCCCGTCGGAGTGGCGGTAGAGGATTGATCTTCCATTTTATTCTTTTTCCTTCGCTTCCCTTTCCGAACGTCGATATCTAGAATGCGTAAGCAAAAAAATGCCCCGAAGCCCTGTTTTCAGGGCTTTTCCCGAATTGGAAAGCCCTTTTCTTTTATATAAAAAGAAACACCTAACACTTTTCCCTCCACACATAAAAAATATATCTGTTTCTAATTTCACATGATCCTTATGCATACTCATAATTTCACGTACATATTTCCAAATGCGCTCACATGCTTATATCAATACATATAATTGAGCACATTCTCTCACATACTTGCATCATAATAAATATGTAGAGGCACATATGAACTTACACATATATACAATCATCATATGGATCCACACACATGCAAAATAACATGCTTGGAACACATCACATATTACACCTTCTCTCGACATGCACACTCTTAAGATTTGATACAATCATTCTCCTTTAATGATTGTTTGAAATCTTAAGAGTGTGCCGCCTCAAGTAGAAATAAAGACAAGAAGCAGTAATTCATACGATCAACCATTCAAACTTCAAAACATGACGAAAGACAAGAATAAAGACTAGAATTCACCGAGTTTCAATCATCATTAATAACACCTCTCTTGGTTTGAATATCACATTCCAATTACAATTCCTAGCTTGATTCTCATATCACGACCACATCCAGCCCCTCTAAACCTGTGCATCCTCTGGATGTGCCAAACTATATACATATCAATAAACACAAACGAGCATCAAGTAGTCACGACAAATAAACATAACTTAAAGAAAATTTAACTAAATGCATGAAATCTAAAATTGCATTAAACTTGGCATAAATTGAGAGAAGAAGGTAGACACAAGAATCACACACAACATATGAAGATACACAAATGCATTCAGACTAGCAAGCACATGAGCAAATAAAAAACTTCTTAGCTCTTTCTTGAACTTAACCGGGTTAGATCCAGTAGACCATCCTAAACATATGCATATAACAGTCCTTACTAACTCAATTTATGAAACTACAATCTAGCTTCTCTGTTGATCTCTCACCATCAAGACCCCCCGTCAGACCTTTCTTTATTTTTCTTTTATTTTTATTTTATTTTTCTTTGCTTTAATTCTTCATCTCAGTTCAACCTTTTTATTTTTGTTTTTATTTTTATTCATTTTATTCTTTCTTTACACATGTCAGCCTATGCCGAAATCAGGTGCAACTCATGGACTTGCCCACTTGTCTATCAACCCGACATAGCACACGATGCACAATGTCAGCCTCATATGAAATCGACGTCAGCTCATTGCTCTAAGCACCCAATGAGAGTGACTCCACCCACCCATCAACCCGTATGAACATATGACAACATATATGTCAAGCCATACAACACAACTAGCATTAGCTCGTGGCCCTGATCACCCGATCAGGGTAGTTCCACTCACATACTAGCTCATTGCAACGCCCAACAACACATACACATACACATATGTAGCTGGATGGCATATGAAGACCTCTTCTAAAACATAATCTATCTAAAGCTCGGATCAAATGAGAGCTCAAAAGTAGAAGTCAAAGCGTCTCACTCACCAAGTGTTCATGAATACTAGTATATATAGGTACTCAGTCTAGGTCTTTCCTTCACCTTCCTAGGTCTTGTTCCAAAAGTTATAGTCTTCTTTCTAATCCTACTCGCATAGTTCGGGTCCTTATACATCACATGTAATCTAAATAGTCATACGAGATCTTTGGTCTACTTAATTTTCTTATTTATGCATTTGTATATGTATTATATGCTCAATTCATGCAGTCTTTTTATATAGACATATATACACATATATACAAGAGAAAAGAAAAACCAAAGTAATAACATCTCACCAGTATGAAGTCAGGAACTGCTTGAATTTTACGCCTCCAATCACCCCTTCTTTCTTCATTCCAAGTTGCCATCTTACATTTATTGATCGGATTCCTATTTCTTTTGAAAAACTTGAGGAAAACCATTAGAAACTTTATTTCATTCTGTAAAACTTACTTTCTTCACTCAATTTTCTTTTAAATGTGTTTTCTTGAGCTGAATGCTGAAACAAAACATGATCTTGATGAAACACACATCTATACACACTTTAGATCACAAGTTTAGAAGACATTATTCACCTTTATTTATGTACAGTAGCAAACACTAACTCCTAACTCATAATCCTTTGATCTTATTCAATTTAACTCTTATGGACGCCTATATATCAGTGCCCTTGTTTGGTCCTTTGATTGGGAAAATAAGTACTCACAAATAAAGACATTGATTTCTTCTTCACTTAACGGATCATCTTCACTTTGTTCTCAAAGCATTTCACGACATATTCTTGCTAGACCTCTTTCTTTTTCTTCTCAAATATGTGTAGGCATAGGGAACATATAGGTGTATAAGAAAACATAGTACGTGGATGGGTCTAAAGTGACATTCTTGGCTCGAGCCATCTCCCTATTTTTGGCTTGATCTAAAGGTCTAGCCCTGGGTCGAATTGGATGTACATCCCTGGTTGGGTTTGAAGTTATTCTATTTGCTGGTCCTTGCTCAATCATTGTTTTGTGTGCTAAAGGACTTACAAGTGCGGGGAGTAAGTACTCCAAAATAAAGGCATCCTTCGGAGATTGTACTAAAGATGTATTTGTAATTTGAGTCGAAGCTCTATTTCTGGCTGAATTTAAATTTGCATTCCTATCTCGAACTGAATTCCTCCGAGATGATGTCTCCACCTCATCAAATAAATTCCTTTGCATGGTTGAATCACAATTCTTTATTTGTAACTACAGCTACACCTGCAAAGTAAGACACATTACAAAAGATCATGCATGTAATCTTTATTTATGTATATTAACATGCATTCATGTTTACAGGCTGGCATGTTAATAAAGACCCATAGGGGAAAGGGAAGATATTTTGGCGAGTTCTTTATTTTTCCCTCCGAAGCATTAGATAAAGCTTTAATAATCGGGGCATGTCCATGCTCAATTTTCCCCTTGGTTTGAGGATTGTAAGCAGTGGTGAACGACAACTGGATTCCATATTTTTCAAAAGTCTTTGGCTTCCTAAGCATCCATCTCCCCACTATCAGTGACTATTTTCTCAACATAGCCAAATCTACTAAACACGTCTTCTAGTAGAAACTTACATACATTGCACGTAGTTTTCATCCTCAGAGTTGTTCCTTCAACATGATTTGTTAGATCCTATCTTGCCAACACAATATATCTCATTTGTTGCACCCTTAGTTGTATTGTAACCAGATAGACAACCCACTTATAATGGATATTTAGAGGATATGTCGGATACAACTCATCTATGTGTTTGAAATTCAAGTACATTTGGCAAGTCTCGCAAGTGACCACATATTTTTGGACATCTACATACATCCCAGGCCACCAATATCTTTCCTTTATCTTTTCATAAGTCCCTTGAAAGCCTTTATGTCCGGCCCATAGTGAACCTTGCATTTCACACATAATCTTGTCTCTCACTTCATTGCGACCTACAACTGGCTGAGGGATCTTGCTTATTCCCATTCTTTGTTCCAAATTAAACCATCTTTTAGAAAATAATTGCTTGACTTTCTTCGAATGGTATGAAACTTTTCTTTGTTCCAACTAGGATCAAGAGACTTAATGCTTAAGTATCTTCCGATTTCCTTCCACTCATTCTCATATTTATCTTCATTAAATCTTTCAGATTTCCTTTCCTGCTTCCTAAGCTCTTTTGAGTTCCTCCTCTTGAAGATTCAACACTAGCCTCAATCTTTTTAATTTGATGAGCGGGCTCGTTTTTAATTCACTCTTGAAGATGCTTCACCTAGGCTTGAAGTATGTACATGCAAAGCATAAAAATCCAAACCTATCTCTTCATAATTAGAAACCATTGAGTCTCGCTTTTTGTATATAGCTCGTGATAACATATCGGCTACCACATTATTCCTCTTAGGTATATGAACAAACTCGAGGTTTAGCGACTTGATGTATGCTATCCATCTTAACATGGAAATGTCTGCAGTGGAACAATTCACGATCATTCCCAATAGTGGTAAGCAGTCTGTTGCCACAACTATGTTCGCCCCGATCAAATATTCTTTATCATTCTTTAATGCGATTACTATTCGCCGAAGCTCTCACTTAATCTGAGGGTAACCTCTTTGGCTAACATTTAGTATTTTAGCTCCAAATCGAATCACATACTTTTTTCCCTCATCATCTTCTTGGTCGATCGCCCAGCCTATACTCCTTGGACTTGTATCTATGGTAATGTACATTTTCTTATTGTCACGATAATCAACTTTCCTAAGCAGCAGTGCTTCCGCAAGTGCCTTCTTTAATTTCCTCACAACTTGAGTATGGATATCCTTCCTTTGAAATCTTTGCCCTTTTTCAAGCAATTGATAGAGTGGATCCGCAACATGGGCAAAATGAGGAATCCACACAACATAGAAAACACATGCCCCAAGAAATCTCCTCACCTCAGTGATTGAGGAGCACACCTCTTTCATGTGTTGAATGGCATCTACTTTCTTCGGGCACGGCTTCCTTCCTTTAGGACCACATAGGCTCCCTACAATCAGAACCTCTTGCACTCCAAATACTGATTTCTCTTCAAGCAACGTCAAATGCACGTCTTCCAGCTGACTAAGAATGGATTCACAATCATTTATGTGAGTTTTAACAAATTTTCGACATCCATCCTCGTGGAGAGTCTCATATTTATCTTTTTCCTCGCAACCTTTAATAGGGACATCATCAATGAATAGCATGGTCACATGGGGAATAAAATCCCTAAGCACTTTATGCATAACATTCATCATATGTCCCACCGAGTTCGTGGTGTCTTGTGGCAAAGTGCACATGCGCATGAGCCGAAGTGGTGTCCTCATAGTCGTTAAGTCATGACTCTCGAGGGCTAGCTAGAATTGGACATACCAAGAGTGCAAATACCCCATCGAATAAATAGATCTTCCTACAAAGGCTTTTGTGTATTCATCTATGATGGGCCTAGTTCCCATATTTCTGATTGTCACCTTATGTACCAACTGTAGATCTTGAATAAACCTTAGTGACCCATTTTTCTTTGGTATTGTGAACCAATGGTTAGAACAGGGAGCGCTTGATGGCTCAAGAATCCCCATTCTAATCTTTTCATTCAGCAGGTCAATCAACTTTGAAATGTGAGCTTTTGGCACTCGAATCGGTCGAAGATTCCAAGCTACATGTGGTATCATCAAAATTATCATTGGTGGCACCACAGACGGATCTACACACCCAACTTCCTGGGCATTGAAAGAAAAAGCATTTCCATATCTGAATATCATCTAGGAGAACACATTCCTCTCTTTCTCACTGAGGAAATCATCTAGTCCTAACTAGATTTGGTAAATTCGTGGCCTATTTTCCTTCTATCTCTGAGACGTGGCTGGGTTTTTGCACCATCCATAAGTTCATTACTATTCTCAAGAAGCGGAACTGCAACTGGTTTAATCTTTCTATCAACCATTTTGTATTTTGTTTCAACGATAGCTTCTTTTTCTTTTTCATGCCCTAGCTCGTCTCTTTAAATTTGTCCTTTTTGATGTTAGGTAATCATAGATCCCGTAGCACCATTTCATTTGCCCTCGTGACCTTCCCATGTCTATCCTCTTCCTTCTCTATGCATGCCGTGGATTAGTTGAATCAAGTAAACACAAATAATTTGTTTTTTATGAAACAACTCCATGACATCCTATTTTAATAATCAATAAATGAGTACCTTTGTCTATTTTTGCATTAAAAAAATGTCATTCTGTTGTGGTGTGTACCTACATGAAAATTGAGGTCCAATTCCATGACCTTTTGAAAGTGGTTGAACTCATTTGACATATATTAACCTCCTCCATCACATCTTAATGTCTCAATATACTTCCTGTCTGCTTTTCCACCATAGCTTTAAAATTCTAGAAGTGAGTGAACACCTCACTCTTCTCTTTCATGAAATATACCTATAATTTCATGTATGGTCATCAATGCAAGTAACATAAACCCTACAACCACTCATAGATGTGGTCTTTGCAAGACCCCAAACATCTATATGTGCTATTTCTAGCACATTCTCACTAACATGCTTGTCATGCAAAAATGATGCTCTTGACTCTTTACCAAATTGACATGTTGCACATACCTTTTGCATTTTTGCAACTATGAAATTTACTAGTGCATTGACAATCTCCTTTGAGTGCATCAATTTCAGCCTCTGCAAGTTTGCATGTCCATTTTTTTGTATCATATCTCTATATCAGCAATAACTCTTTCACCTTTTGCAAACATAGTTGCATTTATTTCAGGAATTTTCACAAGGAAGGTGAACATTCTACCCACTTTGTTTCCTTTGACAATCAATCGTCCATCCTATTCATATTTTTCTACGTATAACGTATTAGCATTGAAGCTGACTTGTAATCCCTGGGCAACCATTTGTCCCAAAAAAACTAAATTTTTTGTTATATTTGGAACATGTACCACATCAGTAGGATGTTTTACCTTCCCATCCTCCATAGAGAGTGCTATGTTCCCTATATGCTCGATAGGGTGTGATGTGTAATCACCTATTTCAACATATCCAAAAACTGGCAATTTTTGTAAATTAATAAATCATTCTGCATGACTGTTCATGTGATTTGAAGCACTTGAATCAATATACAAGACATTACCATCAATTTCAAAACATCAACAGACGTCCTAATCATGATATGATGTTGAACCATGAATAGTTTCTCAGAATCATCTGCACTTGTGGATGCACAATTGTTTTGCTACCTTTTATTATTTTGATTCTTCAACCTGCAATCACATTCAAAGTGTGTAGGTTTACCACAATTCTAACATTCTTTATTTTCATTAACTAAATCATTTCTTTGGAAATTTTTGCGGCCTCTTTGGCTCCCCATGCCACGGTGTCCTCTACCTCCTACATGATTCTGATGTTGACCTTGTTCTTGGTTCATATTTCCTCTTCCACTTTGGAAGCCTCTACGTTTACCTCTTCCTCTACGAGAGTAGAATACCTACTCAGTCATAGGTTTTTCTTGGGTGTTCAAGTCCTCACCAAGATTCCTTTTGTCACATAATCCTAGTAGGAGATGCTTGAACCACGCCTTAAGGGAGAGGATTAGGAAGTAATCCTCAACCATCACACTCCTAACCGGCCCATCACACTCCTAACCGGGAGGTTGTGAGTTCAATTCCCAACATTGGTATCAGAGCCTAGTTGAGAAATTGGGCGAGATGGAGGTTTGCGCCTCATTCGTGGGCACTTGGAAAAAGCGCTTATCCTTGGTGAGTATGAAACTGGCCTTGGAGGAAGGCACATGGGCATTTGGGCACCCATGGAGGGTGGGATAGGTCCAAATTTGGTCCACGTGCGGGAGTTTGAGGTTGGTGGAAGCGCTCATGCATGGAAAGTGGGTCCAAGAGTTAGAAGGGTCCACAAGTGAGCATTGAGGACAATGCTCAATCTAAGGGGGAAGTAATGTCACATAATCCTAGTAGGAGATGGTTGAACCACGCCTTAAGAGAGAGGATTAGGAAGTAATCCTCAACCATGGCTTTTGGGGCAAGTGGTTAGCCCATCACACTCCTAACGGGGAGGTTATGAGTTCAATTCCCAACACTTTTCTTCAATAATCAGCATGGACACTAGATCAGCAAAATTCAAAATATTTTTCTTGGTTTGAATAGATGTTCTAAAGTGCTTATACGCATCTCATAGACCAGGAAGGCACAGTTCCACCTTATCATCATCATCATCATCTACATTCATGCCAATAGATGCAAGGGACTCACATATGCTTTTGATTTCCAGGGTGTATTCACTTACTAACATGCCCTTCTTCTCCAATGTATGTATCTCCTTCTTGATCTACAATTTTTGTGCCTTTGTACTGGTCTCATATAATGTGAATAAACTATTGGAAGCCTCTTTTTGAGTCTTGGCATCCTACATGTGCCCAATCATGCTATCTTGTATGCTAAAAGATAACCAATCCATTATCTTTTCTGCTCCTTGACCATTCCTCATATACTCTTAACTAGTTCGTAGTTTGATTCCTCTTTGGTAACTATAAGTGCTTTTGTTCTCTCCTTTGATGTACTTCGAGTACAATTTCCCATCAAGAAATTTGTCATTATAAATCTCTAAGCCTGAAGTTGTTCTTGTCCAGCTTATTGCTTATTGGCTGACTCATTCCATCCATGTTTGCCATTTTTACAGCAATTCACAACAGTGCAAAAATACTACAAGCAATAATTTTGCTTCAAGAGTGTTGCACTTTGACGTGATAGTTTGATCTCAAAAAAACACAGTTTCCATGTATCAATAGTACAAGGAATTGCTTGAGATTCTAGCACCACAAAGGGAAGCCATTTTGATCTCCTAATCACCCTGAGTATGCCCACCAAATTTCATTCGATTTTGAGACTGTGACTGGAGGGGTGTTGATGATGCCCTAGATGACACCATGACCTGCTTTGATAGCAATTGTAGGAGTTTGATGTATGCAAAAGCACGCAAACAACACAAGGAAGAAGAAGAAGCTTGGAGCACAACACACAATACTGAATGTATTACCACTAGAATGTACAAAGATAAGTAACCCATTAGGGCAATAGGCATATATGCAAGTCGGGGGAAAAACCTCCTAAAGAGGGAAAAAAGTGTCCCGGTAATCCTAGCATGTTCAGACGCATCACTACCTAAATATATTAATAGATAGACAAGTAGATAGGTATATATATATATATATATATATATATATATATATATATATATATATATATATATATATATATATATATATATATATATATATATATATATATATATGGTCACCATTTTTTATATTCTCTTGGTCACATAAGAATTCATCCACTTAATATTTGGTGCTCATGTCATGGTTTATCTTCATACTAGAAGCCTTGAATGCCATAGTTGAGGCTGTTGAGATATCAAGCTCAACATATGATGATCCAGGATGACACATACCAATTTTTCCTTTCTCTGACATGTGTAGCGGTCACATCGATATATGTCAGGGATACTTCATTGAGCTTTATTAGATTTATCTACCGAGAGTGATGGCACATTTGTTCCTTGCCAGCTCACTCATTCACAGACATTAGGTTTTTCCTTATGTACTGATCTTTATATATTGCACTTGTTGTATTCTTGTTTTTACGTCATTCTTGTACATTCCTTTTATGTAATAGAAGAAGAAGAAGAAGGTCATTCGTCCTTGCCTCAATCTGTGTGTGTGCTTCTCCCTTGAGAGTGAGAGTGTGTGTGTGAGATCTCTTCCTTATCTCCTTCCTCGTGACATGGTATCAGAGCCAGTGTGGATGTAGAGAGCTCGTGGAGAAGGCAACGGTGAAGACTACGCGGCAAGGCATGCAAAAAACGTGATTTCACAAATGGCCTCTGTTTGCTACGAAAATTGGCGTGAACATAGAAGACCTCAAAATATTTTTGATAGTTATCCCTTTAGGGTCACTTGTTTTTGTCAGATCGAAGTTTCAAAGCCATCTCGACCTCCATTTCGAGCCTGCAAGGTGGGGCCCATAGAAAAACCAGGTCAGTTTTAGAAACCGTAACTTGTGTTGTGTTCACCCACACTCATATATTCGAGACCCAGAATTTCAAGTGATTTCATGTACTATTGATACACGAAAACTGTGTTTTTCTGAGATCGAACTGTCACGTCATAGTGCGACAGTGTTCAAGCAGAAGTGTTGCTTGTAGTGTTTTGCAGTGTTGTGAGTTGCTGTAGAAATGGCAAACAGAGATGGAATGATTCAGGTTATGAGCGATAAGCTGGACAAGAACAACTTCCATGCTTGGAGATTCAGAATGATGAATTTCCTGATGGGAAAAGGCTATTGGAAGTACATCGAAGGAGAGAATGAAAATGCTCTGAAGTAACTAGAAAGGAATCAGACTACTGCCTAGTTAAGAGCATATGAGGAATGGAATCAAGGAGCATGAAAGGTACAATGGATTGGACATGCAAACTTGCAAAGGCTAAAATTGATGTAGTCAAAGGAGATTTTCCATGGACTACAAAATTTCAAAGTTGTAGAAATGCAAAAGGTATGTGCAGCATGTCCATTTGGTAAACAGTCAAGAGCATCATTTCCACATGACAAGAATGTTAGTGAGAATGTACTAGAAATAGAACATATAGATGTTTGGGGTCTAGCAAAGACCACATCTATGGGCGGTTGAAGGTTTTATGTTACTTTCATTGATGACCATACACACAAATTATGGGCATATTTCATGAAAGAGAAGAGTGAGGTGTTCACTCACTTCCATAATTTTAAAGCTATGGTGGAAAAGCAGACAGGGAAGTACATTCGAACATTAAGATCTGATGGAGGAGGTGAATACATGTCAAATGAGTTCAATAGTTTTCTAAAAAATCATGGAATTCGGCATCAGTTTTCGTGCAGGTACACACCACAACAGAATGGCGTTGCTGAACGCAAAAATAGACATATTGCAGAAATAGCAAGAGCCTTGATGGCTGAGAAGAATATGCCTCACTGTTATTGGGAAGAAGCTGTGCATACTGCTGTATACATCATGAATTGAACTCGGACTACTAGTGCACATCAAGTTACACTTGAAGAGAAGTTTATAGGTAAAAAGCCAAACTTATCACATCTGAAAGTGTTTGGCTGTATTGCATATCTACATGTCCCAGATGAATTGAGGACGAAGCTTGATCCAAAAGCAGAAAAGTGTGTCTTCATTGGATACTGCCTTGAGCAAAAGGGATATAAATTTTATAACCCACTCACACGACAGGTAAAGGTAACAGAGATGTGGTATTTGACAAAATGTCAGGCTTCTATGCAGATGCCAAAGAAGGACTGAGTCTTGAACAAAATGACAAAGAAAATGCTAAAAAATCAAGTGCAGAATCTTAGGTTTTGAGTGGACCGGATGCATCACCAAGAAATAGTTCCAACTCAAATCCATGGAGTGGAAGATTACATGGAAATTTCAGTCCAACTAATTCATCAAATAAATCTAAGAAAGGTAAAGAAAAGCTTTCTGTTGGTCATAAAACATGTGCAGGGTTTGAAGACGTTGATGGAGATTCAAGCGGTTCCGAAAAGAGTCTTGATGAGGAACTTGGATTGCCCTCTATGAAGACTCTAGGAGTAAGAAGGGCACATGCAGATGATACAAGGAGAAGTGACCCAAAACCAAGAAGATCTGGGAGGATGCGGAATTCAGTGCAATGATTGACATATGATAGTTACATGGCTCGTCATTATGCCTACATGACAAAGGTAATACAAGATGCTGAACTTTCTTGCTTTGAAGATGCAATTGGAATTGCAGGTTGGGAAAAAGCTATGCATGAGGAGATGGTTGCACTTTATGGAAATGATACATGGAATCTTTTATGTAATAGAAGAAGAAGAAGAAGGTAATTCTTCCTTGCCTCAATCTGTGTGTGTGCTTCTCCCTTGAGAGTGAGAGTGTGTGTGGGAGCTCTCTTCCTTATCTCCTTCCTCGTGACAGAGGCATCATGTAAGGCTTGACGAGAATAGAGTTTACTCCATCACATTCTTGCGACAGAGCATGCAAAATTAGACTAAAATAAGAAAAAAATCAAGCAACATTTACGCATTCAAAAGAGTTTTTCTTTGTTGAGGATAGACCAAAGCTGTAATAATATGCATTGTTGAGGATAGATCAAATGAGTAATAATTTTTTCAAGTGAACTGCACTTCCTTTTGTGCAAAAAATTAATTGCAATATGTTTGTAAGTAAGCAAAGTGGAAGTAGGAGTGCTATGGTTTGTTCGGTAGCCTCTAAGGTGGGCCCCAGGGGTTTGATCCCCATGTGATGCAAACACTTGATGTTAGCCATGGTAGGATGAAATGGTCTTTATAGTCAATTGATTTCGTGGCCTCAGAGCTGAGTAATCATGTCTCGAACCTTTTGGTGAGTCAAAAAAATCTATACATTGGGCTTGCAGGTTGTTCCTTCCTAGTTCTACCCCAGTGGGCTTTTGAGCTCTTTAATTTTAACTATGCGAAGCATCTAAATCTTGGGTGAGTCAAACGAATCAATGCATTGGGATTAAGGGTTGTCCCTTTCTAGCTCTACCCTAATGGGCCTTCCAACTCTTTAATTTGAGTCATGCCAAGCATGTGACCCTTGGTTTGGCCTCAATGCTAAGTAATCATGTCTACAACCTTCGAGTTGAGTCAATCAAATCAATGCATTCATGGCCTTTAGGATTGTCCCTTCCTAATTTTACCCTAGTGGGGCTTCCAGCTCTTTGATTTTAACCATGCTAAGCATCTGACTCTTGCTTTATGCAATATAGGAGATCTCATCGATAGTAAATCCGCCTTCACTTGTACTTTCTATTACTTCAAGCATAATTCAAAAGAGAGATCTCATCGATAGTAAATCCGTCTTCACTTGTAATTTCAATTATAACTTCAAGCATAATTCAAAAGATTAGAACTTGCTTATAAAAAATAGGTTGGGAATGCATGAAGCCACAAAAGTTGAAAAGTTCAAGGTGTGATGTTACTTGCGTTTGTGAGTAAGCAATGATGCAATTGCTATTGAGACATCGAAATGGGATCAATGAAATAAAAAAAACATGTGATGTATGGGAAAACGCATCGATGAAGATTACAAAGGACTTCAACTAGCACTTTTGACGTGTATAACGAGGAGTGGGAAAGTGAGTAGGCCAAACCAATCAATGCATTGGAATTTAGGTTTTCCCTTCCTAATCCTACCTTAGTGGGCCTTCGAGCTCTTTAATTTTACCCATGCAAACATGTGAGTCCTCCTTTGGCCTCAAACATGTGAGTCCTCCTTTGGCCTCAATGATTTTTTTTTTAATAAAAGGAAGTCCTTTGGCCTCCTTAGCCTATTCTCCCGGACTTTAATTAAAATAAAGACGAAAAATTACAAGTGAATGGGACTAGTGCCCATGGGACCCCCCAAATCCCACAATGCAGGGGAGGCGTATGGCAGGCTAGAGAGCATTACAAATGAGGTGGATAAATCTAGCATCACCCTCATGTGGGACCCATTTAGGTTTCAACTTGTTGTTTTCGAGGAGATAAATACAGTTATGTCTAAAGAGTGGAGATCTCTTATCTCGGAAGATTCTTTTACCTAGAAGAAACAAGGATTTCTCGATCGACCATTCCTTAGTAGTTTGGCCAAAATTGATAGCACATCGCTCCCTCCAAATCTTCCAAAGAGTCTCAACCCTGATGGCATTCCAGAGCCTCGATGAGCAGCCGACCGCCTCGCCCAACAACACCTGCTGCCAATTGATTTGGTTCGTGAGTCTCAATACCCGTGTCACGTGACGCCAGATAACACGGGACTTGGGGCAATCGAAGAATAGGTGAGCTAAATCTTGGATGCATCGATGGCAACGCTTGCACCATGGCGGCACACCACAGATTTTGTTAGCCCTTGCATTTGACCAGATACCTCTATGCAAGATCTGCCACATGAGAACGGACTTTTTGATCTCAATTAGGGGGTGCCAAATAGACATGAATTTTAGTTCCCATCGAAGTTTGGTCCAAGAAAGGCACCATCTCTTGTTAAGAGTGTGATGAACATCTAAGTTCTCTTTGAAGTTGGGGATTCTGGATAGTTTCTTTCCATTGCTCCATTTGAGGCCCTCCAGGCAAGGAAGATCCTGACCGTAGAGAAGGCGGGCAGTTGAGCGGTCCCATGCTAACACCTTCCTTGAAGAAGAGTCCATTCCTCTAGGGTAACTCTAAGTCTCGGGTCCAAGTCTTCAAACCTAATCCACTGGCTGGTCTCTTGTTTCCAGAGTTGTTTCCACTGTTTGAACCCCTTGTTCCATAGCCGCTTTGCAATTTGGAGGTTCCAAGACTCCACCCCCCTAATACCGTCGATCGAGAACCACATAGAGTCATTTTGTCTTATCCCAGCCGCCCACTTCCACTCATCACTGATTCTGATGAATTGTTTGGCCTTGTTCCAACTCTTCCATAAAGAACACCCTAGGCTAGAGCCTCAATGTTTTACCCTAGTGGGCCTTCGAGATCTTTAATTTTAGCCATGTCAAGCATTTGACTCTTGCTTGCTTTATGCAATATAGGAGATCTCATGGGTCCTAGATGCACCTTCACTTGTACTTTTTCAATTACTGCAAGCATAATTCAGAAGATTAGGACTTTAGTCCAACTTTCTTATAAAAATAGATGGGGCAATGCATGAAGCCACAAAAGCTCAAAAGTTCAAGGTGTGATGTCACATGTGTTTGTGAGTAATGTCACATGTGTTTGTGAGTAAGCAATGATGCAATTGCTAGTGAGACATCGCAATGGGGCCAAAGAAAAAAAAAGCATGTGATGTATGGGAAAACTCATGGATGACGTTTACAAAGGACTTCAACTAACACTTTTGACGTGTATAACGAGGTAAAGCTGGCACAGCCGGGGGTTCTAGAGACATGCCAACTGGAAAAAGGGCAAAGTGTCTCGAAAATATCTCAGCATTCAGAGCTTTTTCTGCCTCCTTGGCGATGGAACTTTTATAGCCAGCAGCCATTGAGAGCGGGCGAAGCAGTAGGGCTGATTTCAAGTCTATACTAATGGCTTCGACGTACTCCCAATCTGACAGAGTAACCACTAGATGGAAGCGCTTCCTTCTGCTAGGGCTCGCCGATGGCCATTCTAACGGCAGCAGCGACGATCGTTGCTCCGGGGTAGAAGCTGTGGATGAGGCTGCCGCTGCTGCGCAGGAGATCGTCCTATTGAGAAAGGCGGGCCGCATGTAAATTGTACAGCTGCGGGCTCGGAGATGTCGCTCCGACAAGGATGCCTCTTTCCTACTCGTCTCCAGTGATGGAATCAGCTGCATCGGCTGACCTTCGCAGAATCAGCCCACAACCGCCGACCATCCTTCATACTGATGCCAGCCATTTAGTGAGCTCCGACATGCGCGACATCTGCACTCAAGCCTCGCCATGGCACGTTGATTCTTCTCACCATCCATGTTCGCGCAGATCCACGTCATTCTTCCGTCCCCTTTTTGATTCGCTCCTGTCCCACATAACTATTTGCAGAAATGATATCCAAACTAAAGAGATAGTTCCCTCTTGTGTCTTAGGAATTCCCTGTGAAGCCTCCCAAGCACCTCGTCATGCTTCTGATACGCAGTACACTGACCATCATCAAATTCACCACCATCACCATTATCATTTTTCAACCAGCCAGGAAGATCAGGGAGGCGTCGTGCGTCGTCCCCGCAGATACTCAGAGAGTACTGGCTGTCGTCCGCAACATTCAAGATCAGTCTGGGATGAAGCCATGATCGACATGAAGTCGACGGGTGAGGAAGAAAAGATTATCATGCTAATGGCCATTCTTGCCCGCAGACGAGCACGCCGTCACTCGGACAGCACATATGCAGAGTATAGGAGAAGCGCGAGAGCTTCCTCATCAGGAAGGACTGAGGAGGAGAGCAAGAATTGTCGATTGCGGGCAGAGACATTGATTACAGGGTCCGATTCATTCTTGGCTGAGATGGGCACGAAAGGAAGGTTCAGGAATCAGGGAAACAGAAATGCGATGCTGAGAGAAGGAATGCACGAAGCGCAGGGAGAAAGATAAAGGATAAAGAAGTCTCGAGTAATGTACAGACGTCATGTCCGAAGCATAGAAAAGACATTTGCAAGGGACGCACGTACAACATTACATAGGACGTGATATTTGATAGGCGAGTGATATTTGACAGCAGAACTGCAGGCTAACTACGGCAGCCTCAGCGCCATGACTCCCTCGACATCCAACCTATTCCATCGCCACGCCTACTCTATAGAACAAATACAAGCAGGCTAACCAGCATTACTACTGCAGTAAGGTATTCCAATCGCTTCTATCAACCTTTACAGCAGGATAACCAGCACAGCTACTGCACTAAGATATTCAAATCACTTCCATGAAACCCATGGCTATACTTCAATAGATAACAAACTCTCATGGTCATTAGCCTGCATAGTGTTGTCTTACCTCTGGTTATAGCAGTGAATGATATATCATCACTTCACTTGTATATCATCCTGTCTTTCACTATCTGAATGGATGAATTTCTCTCTTAGGTGCTTTAGTTTCTTCATTCCTAAATTGTACAAACATTTCAAACCACAACAATGCTTCACAATATCCAATGCAATCTCTCTATCTGAAGTAAGAAATTTAAATCTTTTTTGACTTACTTCACGAGGCCTTCTTTTTAAAACGTAGATTGAGCTTGCTTTGCCTTTCCGTTGCTCCACATGCACTTGAGTCAGAAGGGCGATCAATGGTTGGGTCAGATGGGAGATCAAGAGGTGCATTTGGTTGAGCAGCATGGCACTATGAATTGGATAACTTAAATGAATCAACAGAAAACATAGAATCATCACCATGTTCTAAACCATAGGGATCATCACCTATGAGGAAAGGGTCAATTGAGAACAATGAATCCAAAAATGTATCAATATGAGCAGAGGAAGCTGATGCCCAAGCATCCACTAAAAAGATTGAGCTCATCTTCACTCAGTTCAAAGAAGACTGAAGATGAATTACCTTTTTAAATAAGTAGAAGTCGGAGATCAAGTCAAGATGTCACATCAAATGTCACATCAAGTAGATACGAAATAAAAAGTTCATTAAAGTACATTAAAGTGCATTAAACATCAAATTACATTAAAGCACTTAAAGCCTAAAATTCAAGTACTTAATTACTCAGATCTACACTAATAAGGGAACCAAAGATTTGATTCACTTTTGAAAGATGAGATACACAGTTGATTTCAAATCAGATATGAGTCATTGAGTTTTAGCATTCTAGCTGAGTGCGTTGTCCCAAGTTCCTCAATAGTCTTCATCCACACGGGGGTCGGGAGTTCGTAAGTCATCTGGCCTTCGGTCGTGACGCGTCTGCTTGGGATGGGTTGTGGCTCGTACGCCTCTTCAAACGTTTCCTCCACCGGGATGGTGACAGTTTCTTCCTCAACTGGAAGCTCAGGTGGGGAATCTGGCCTTGGTGGTGCTTCATATACTGCAATCCTTGATTCAAGGTTTGATACCTGGGCCCGTAATGCGTTGAGTTCCTCTAAGATGTCAGGAGAGGGGTCCACAGGTGCTGGTATGTCTTGGTCTGCCGGTTCTCGTAACTGGAGTAATTTGTGATCTTCTTTGAGTTTCTGTAACTCCTCGTTCATGCGATCGTATTCATCTAGCAATCTTACATGATCTTCTAGCAGCATCCTCATGGAGTCTAAGGGAATGGCTTTGAACCGACTAGGACTGAGTGGTTGGTCTGGATGGTCTAGGGCCGCTTCTAAGTTTTCTCGATTCTGGTCCTGTAAGCGCTGGTTTTCCTCCTTTGCTGCTGCTAGATGTCTTTTGAGTAAGCCCATGTTTCGTGTTAGCACTCCATTGCGAACTGTCTGGGCTCTTAATAAGTTATCCAGGTCAGCAGTGGCTTCCTTGGTCTTTTCTTTGCTTTCTAGTTCTAATTTATGATAGGCCTCTCGTAATTCTTGGTATCGGCTGTTCAGTGAGGCATTCTCAATAGACAATAAATTAAGCTGCGACTGTAAGTCATTGGTTGTCATCTGCAGTTGCTGGTAATTATCGCCAAGAGATGTGAACTCATCTCTGACTTGCGTCATACACATGAACATCTGTCGAAATGCATTATCTACAGTGGGTGATAGTATTAATGGGGTGCTAAATGAAGATGCAGTGGGTGTAGATGCAACGAGAATGGGGAATGGGGGTGGGAAGGTGGATGCTGTGGTGATTGTGGAAAATTGTGAGGTGCCTAAATATGTTTGTGCCGTGAGTGAAGTGAGTGATGGTGGAGTGGGTGGTGAGATGTCCATGTCATTGGACGTGTCCAGTGCAATGACCGTGAATATGGGTGTGACCGTGGGTGCTTGTGCTGGTGTAAATACGGGATTTACAAAGGTTGAGGAGTAATTTACAGGGGGGCTGGCTGGTGCAGCTTGGTGGAAAGGGGAAATAGGGGTTACCGTGGGTCGGGGAGGTGAGACGGGGGAGAAGGTTAAGGGCGGTGGGAATGGAAAAAGGGGTCTTGGAGTTGTGGGGAAAGATGGAAAAGATGGATGGAGGAATGGGTTGGATAGAAAGGTGGGTGTGTGAGGGGGTAGACTGCGTCTAATGGGTGCAAGAATTGTGGGGTGAGTGGTCATAAAGACGATTTCTGCTACACCACCGGCGAATGAAGATGTTGGTCTGGGGGAAGGAGGGTGAAGAGGGGAGGTTGGATGGACTGGCGGTGATGGAGGAGCGGGTGGGGTGGTCGGTACTTCAGTGACTACTGAGGTATGTACATTTGTAGCGCAGGGTGGGGAATCTACAAGGATGGTTTTTGCTGCCAACGAGCTTTCGGTGACGAGGCATGCCACCCTGGCTTGTTCTGAAGACTGTGCTCCTGTTGGTACATGAATGTATTCGCCGGGCTTTGAAAGTAGTCCTACTCTGCGGGGGTCAAACTGTGGTAGTGGCTTTCGTTGCAAGTACCTAAGGGCTTCATTGGAGCCTACTGATTTGACTAACTCTCTGAATCCTTTGATGTATGCATCTTCGAATCCGCCTGTGACAAGTTCTTGTTCTATTATTGCTTGACTCTCTTCCTCTGTCAGCTTTTTGCGTGCCCAAACTTTTTCCATAGTTCTATACAGCTTCTTGATAGCTAGTGTGTAAGCTGTTGCTTCGTAAGTTTCATCTTCATGGGACGTACTTGTATCACCATGTGTGTCTATTTGTTGGCCTTGACCGTCTGTCTGTTCGTGCTCTTGGGACTCCTGAGTTCCCTAGCTGGCTTCGTCATCGCCTTCGTCGTCATCGGTTGCTGTTCTTTCGTCATCAGAGCTAGACACAATCTGTCCTTGTGGCTGATCCCTGGGTGTGGTAGGGTAGCTAGGCCTTTCAAATTCTTGAGAGAACAATTGTCCTTCTGAAAATTGGAACTCATTGGAGAATGCATCGGGCATCTAAAATCAAACGTTGTGTTCAGTGGCTCTGCTTGTTTTGCTTCTAAATGGGGTATTGGAAAAGAGAAAGCTTCCGCACCAATAGTGGTGGGAAGTTCAGCTGTTGTGGTGATAGGTTCTGTGGTTGTGGCTGCTTGGGGTGCAACAGTACTGGTGGTGCCCTCCGGCGTAACTGGTCTTGATAACCGTATACGAATTGGTGGTACCGTGGGAGTGGCTGCCGTTGGTGACTGCTCTGGAGATGGTTGTGGCGAGGGTGATTCTGGGACTTCTAGGCACGGGATAGTGCCCCTCATCCGCTTTCCTGCTCTACCTTTTCTAGACTTTCTAGCCTTCTTAGTGGTCCCTTTGAATGCTTTCAGCTCCTCACTCGTCATGGCGCGCTCTATGGGTAAATCATATGCCAAACACATATATATAATCCTTGTAAGTGCACAACATCCATTGATGACCTTCTTTCGCTCCCACCTATGTTGTGCCAAATAGAGCTGATCAATTATCCAGCTGGCTAGATCAACTGTTTGAGGTCCAGTACATGCTAAGTATAATCCAAACCAGATTCTTTTGTGGGGCATGGTAAAACGATCCTGAGCTGGGAAAGAAAAATGTTGCATGCATATCCGCAATGGCTTGGAGAGCTCAGGGGTTATAGCTGAAATGTCCTCCCACTTAGTTACATCACCACGTTTCATCTGCTCTAGGACTAGCCGTTCTCGCTCCGTCGGAGTATGCGTTCCATGTATTTTGAGAGCTGCGCGAATTAAATCTTTAGACAAATAAAACCTTCTGAATGGAGGGTCATTTACCAAGGATGGTAACATGAATGTGCTAGGTAGATCCTTGTTTTCTAAAGCTTTCAAGGTGGTTACTAGGTAAAAGCATCTGTAAAAATCAGGTTTAGGCAGAGGGTCACTAAAATATTCTGTAAAGCCCGCTCGTGCCCAAACGTGAGTTAAATCTTGTGTATTCTGCAGTCCTTCAAATTCTCTTGAAAAGAACTGATACTTGGTCCATGTGCGAAGATCAAATGCCAAATTGGCCTCAAATATGAAATCAGCGTCTGCTAATGGTCCTGCTAGGCCTTGAAACCAATGAGAATTCGTTCCAAGTCCATTATTCTTGCTGATAATTCATGGCCGGTCCACTGATGTTCTTGTGCAACCTTAAGGGTCGGTATCAAGAAGTCCAAAGGAAGCACAACATTCTGACCAAAAACCATCTGAAAGGGAGTTGCATTGAGTACGGTCTTGTAGGCCACTCGATATGCCCAAACAGCATGGTGTAGTTGTTTGTCCCAATCTGAACGTTTGTTGTTCACGAGTTTAGTCAGTACGTTACAAAGGATCTTATTAGTGCTTTCAGCCTGACCATTGGCCTGAGGATGATATGGTGCGGATTTCTTGTGAATCACCATAAAATCCTGTAACAAATATTCAATGACTTTGTTTAGAAAGTGAGTGCCTCGATCGCTCACTAACTCTATAGGCAGTCCATATCTTGTAAAGACATTCTCAAATAAGAATTTTGCAGTTGTGTGTGCATCATTCTTTTTCATGGCTTTTGCCTCTACCCATTTCGTAAGATAATCTATGGCAACAATAATGTATTCAGCATGTGTACCTTTTGCAGGGGGGTTAATGGGTCCTACAAAGTCTATACCCCACTTAGAAAATGCACGTCCGCCCATCATGGGTTTCAATGGCATTTCATCTCTGCGAGTAGGAAACTGAGTTCTTTGGCACACATCACATCTCTTTACATAGGTATGAGCATCCATGTGAAGAGTGGGCCACCATAATCCTGCAAAGAGGATGGCTTTGATTATCCTATCGGGTCCAAAATGACCTCCTGCAACACCTTGGTGTGCAGTCTCTAGTATGCTCAGATAATCGCTCTCATGAACACATTGTCTTAGATATCCATCTCGTCCTCTTTTGTATAGGTTATCGCCAATAAGTGAATAATCTTGAGCTTCCTGCTCTAGACTGCGTTGTCGTGCTAAATTCATTCCTTGAGGGAATGTCTTCGTCCTCAAGTATGTCCCTAATTGTTCACTCTAGTCTGGTGTGAGAGACACGTGATATAATGTAGCATGCTCTACTGGTGCTCTTTCACAACAAACATTGCATTCCTTACACAACCTGTAGACATCTGCTTCCATCGTAGGCCAATATACTCCTAATCTATGCAGAGTCTGTAATGTTCGATGTTTTGAATGATGTTGCTTTAATGCACCTATGTGTGCTAATTGCAACCAATTCGCATGTTCTGATTCATCTACACAACAAGCAAGAATCTTTTGATTATCCTGTTTATATATGCTTCCTGCCATTATTTGGTATCTCTGAGACTTGGTAATCTCTCCCTCTTTGATCTTTATCCTGGGATTCTTGGGTCCATATGTGAGAATAGGGACTATAGGCTTAGCCCATTCTGGTGCTATCTCAAGGTTAAACAAATATGCATCTGGTAACTCATCCACTACTCCTTGAGGGGCTTCGCCTGAGGTTAATCTTGAAAGGTGGTCAGCTCTAAGATGTGTCTTTCCTTTCCTGACTACGACTTCAAAATCATATTCCATGAGTAATAGAAACCAACGTATTAGTCGTCCTGTGTTACATGGCTTGTTGACTAAATACAATAGTGCTTGATGATCTGTAAAGAACTTGAACTTATTGGCCAACAAGTAGTGCCTAAACTTCTTTACTGCGTAGATCATCCCTAATCCTTCTCGTTCCGTCGTGGTGTAATTTCTTTCTACTGCGTTCAATTGTCTGCTCACGTAAGCTATGGGGAGATCTATGTTACCTTCATTCGTGGGTTGTGCTAACACGCATCCTATGGCGTAATTGGATGCATCCACATGTACATGGAATGGCTTACTCCAATCTGGGGTAGTCAATATAGGTGCTGAGCACAAGCGTCGTTTGAGTTCATTGAATGAATTTTCACATTCATCTGTCCATTCAAAGTTGGTTAAGAGAGAGTACAAAGGCTTGGCTATGATTGCATACATGTGTATGAATCTCCTATAATAACCAGAATGGCCCATAAATGCCTGTACCTCTTTCACATTAGTTGATCAAGGGAAATTCTGCAATTACCTTCACTTTTTCCTCATCCGTAGAGATTCCATTTTTTGACACAATGTGTCCTAGAATTTTGCCTTGTCTGACCATGAAAACGCATTTTTTTGGGTTCAAACAAACCTGATATTCTCGACATTTGTCAAATATTTGTCTTAACTCTGGGATATGCGTCTGCCTGATATTAGAATGAGCACATATGTCATCGACATATACTTCCAAACTCTTGCGTAAGAATTCCTTAAAAACATGACACATGAGTCGCTGGAAAGTGGCGGGTGCATTTGTTAAGCCGAATGGCATCACACGAAATGCAAATATGCCCCATTCAGTGGCAAAAGCCGTCTTGTGTTGGTCCTCTGGAGCAATGGCTACTTGATTATAACCTGAGAATCCATCAAGAAAGCTGTAAACTTCCTTGCCCGCAACTCTTTCCAATAGATGTTCTGTGATAGGAAGAGGATAACTGTCTCTAATCGTGGCGGCATTAACTTTTTTAAGGTTAATACACACACACAATTTTCCATTCTTCTTGGGCACAACCACAATGGGGGATACCCATTCGGTATGCTCAATTTCGTAAATCAATCCTTCTTCTATCAAGCGATCTATCTCCTCTTTAATCTTCGTAGCGTAGTTATCATTGTACGTGTACGGTTTCTGTTTTGTCGGTTTTGCATCTGGAGTCATAGGGATTCTATGAGAACATATATCTGGATCTACTCCTTTCAAATCTTTGTAACTCCAAGCAAAAACATCTCTATATTCGCGCAATAGGGCAACTAGCTCTTCTTCTTCTTCAGTTGTCAAATCATGCCCTATGTATGTACATTTTTCTTCTTCTCCTTCTATGGCTACGATTATTTTCTTGGTTTTCTCTCGGTTATCATATACTTGTCCGTCATTCGCCTTTCTATTAGGCATTCGTACCATGATTCTTCTATCTTCGATTTCATATTTCTTGAAATTCTCGAGTACTTCAAACAAAGATTCTTCTTTTTCTGACATGGTTGCTTTCTTCTTTCTTTTCTTGCCTTCACTCTTAGTAGTCACTTGAGTGGCTAACCTCACCTCATTCGTAATTTCCTCGTGTCTCTGAGGGTGAGTCTCTACTTCGAAAAAATATTCTTCTTCTGATGCAAAAGGTGGGTCCATGATAATTGATTCTAAATCAAAATCACTCGCATCCTCAAATGCATCAGTGCTAGGTTCACATTCTTCTAAAATTGCATTGCTCATGATTGGCTCTATCGTGAAAACTGAAATGTCATAGCCATCCTCGTCACAGTGGGGTGTCCATTGTTCTTCATTGATGGCTACATCCATGGTTGCTAGGATTTCTGCCCAACCATGGGGTTCAAACTCTTCGTCAGGGAATACTACAGGCGCGTAAGCTGGATCTTGAAGGGTTCGTGGATTTTGTTCTGCACCTAAGGTCCTTACTTCTAATCGTTCTTCCTCTTGTTTGGCTACTTTACACATCCATAAATGAGTATCCTCATGCAACCAAGAAGGATCTGATTCTAATGAGTGCACGGATTCCGTCTCTACTGGTGTCTTATGGATGGTATTCCATTGTATTGGGGGTACATCTCGATGTGAATAGTCTTTAAGATTGACTTTGGTAGTCACTCCTAAATGTTGCAAGTACAAAGAATTGGTTCCCCAATCTTGTACAATTTGCAACTGACGCATGAATGGTCGTCCCAATATCATCTCATAAGCATGATTTTTACTAAAATCACAAATGGCAAAGGTATGCTCAAATTCTACACCACAAGTGGTGAGAGATATGCCTTCTAGTGAGCCTAATGGTTTTTCTATGTGTCCGTCAGCCATTTGTAGCTTCATCCTGGTGGGTTTTAATGTTGGCTTACCCCAACGCTTCCATAAAGCGGTGGTAGCTATGGCTACTCTGGCTCCTGAATCTAAGATGGCTTTCGTGGTGTAGCCCTGATGGGTTATCGGAAGATAAGTGTTACCTTCCTCTCCTTCACTTACATCTCCGATCTTTTCTACGGGTATCTCCGGTACCTTATTTTGTGATCCTATTTGTGAGGGAGTAGTAGCAAGCTCAGGGAATTGATTTGCTACATGTTTCCACAATTCTGGTTTTACCTTCAACAATTCCTCTAGAGTGAGATTACACTGTACTTTAGTGTTCTTGATCACTTCCGTGTTTCTAGGGATTACTGATTCTTCATTCCTCACTATTATCGTGGGTGCTCTCATACTAATAGACTTTGCTTCCCAAGGTCCTGTGAATTGAGGTAATTCTTGTAAAAAGTTAGATTCAAAAGCTGTGTGTTCACTCAGTTGTTCCTCCTCTACCTCATTGTAAATAGAGGGGATGTCTTGGGGAAATTGCTCCTGCAAGTCATCTATTTCTTGAATAGGAGGATGGGTTCCTTGTTCCTTTCTCCATTTCTCTTCTTGGATTTCTCTCAAAAATTCATGTGAGTACCTATGTATGGAAGACACATTGTCTTGACTTTCTGTATTGGGTACTTGAGACAGGGAGGGTGCATTCCTTTCCTATGTCTCTGGGAAAATAGGGTTCCTGTGCTGATCCTTTTTCTCTTTGCTATCAATCAAATATTCTAGCCTCTCCATCAGTCCTTGAAAGTGTAACTCCCGTTTTGCCATGTTATTCCAATTAAGATATCTAGAGGCTTTGAACAAAGCTTGTGCTAGTTCTACCATCTTCATGCAAAGTTTAGTTCTCTCAATTTCTAGATCAGCTCGAGGGTAGTTTTTGCTCATTTCAACTACTTGATCCCTCTTTTAATCTAGCCTGATATGCACGAAACATCATGTCTAGATTTTCCGGTATGGGTTCCGCTAAAACTGATCCTGATTTCTGAGCTGGGTTCTCGTGATTCAATTCCTGTGAAGTCAATTCTAGAATTTTGGCTCTAGATTCCTTTAAACTTCCTTCCAACTCAGTTATCTTTTTACTCCACTTTCTCTTTATTCTTTCTCTAGAATCTTTCCAAGATTTTGTCTTTTTACTGCTAGATTCTGCAACTTCACTAGTTCCGGCTACTTTCTCCTGATTAAGCTGTTGGTTCTGTAAGAGCGCCTGGGCTCTTGTTATAGCTTGGATAGGCACGTATGTAGGGTTGGATCCATCTGCGTTGTTTACAATACCTATCACGTTGATCGGTGTCACATTCGAAGCGTTAACTGGGTTCTTGGGACAATCTTTGATTATGTGCTCTTTACCACAATCGGCACAAAAGCCTTGGATGTTATAGTACTGTGATTGTCCTGCTATCGGAGGATGTGGACAATCCTTTATGAAATGGTCTCCTTGGCACCTAAAGGATGGTCCTCTAGGGCCCTGTGGTCTCTGTTGTCTTACTTGGGGCCGTGGATTTGGGTTTGTGTACATCACATTAGCATAGTCTGGCTCCCAACTAGGTTCCACTGGTGGACTATCATAATGATATGTCTCCGCGTGTTCTGGTGACTCCGTGTAATATGCGGGTGGACTATCTACATGCGTAGAGTCAAAACTGTTTGAGTTCGGGTCACTCTCTGTGATCAAAGGTGAAGAAGGCACTAAAGCCCTACTTAGGTTCTCTTCTGCAGCAGCGTATTTGACTGAGATGACATTCGCCGGTGGGGGTGGCTGCTGAGCTAAGACAGGTTGAGGTCTCTGTTGAGCCTGGTATGGGTAGTTCTGAGGAGGCCTATAGTAATAAGGCTGAACATTGTATTGGCCTTGATACCTACCTGGCTGCGCGTATGCTTGCGGGTAGTTCTGTCTCACGGTTTGTTTGTTGTATGGGCAATCTTGAGCCGTATGATTCATGTATCTTCTCTCAATTGTACAGTATTGGCCACTAGGGTTGGCTTGAGGTTGTGGTGCATTGGGGCACACATTTGCCATATGATTTCCACCACAGGTGTAACAACTCTTGTTTGTTAGTACCCTAGGTTTGCTAGAAACTCCTAGTTTCTGGGCCACTTTTTCTGCTAGGTCTTCTATCGAGTTAGACAATTTTGTGGATGCTAGAGATGAACAGTCTGAGTCCTTATAGACCTTTGAGAGTCCCAACTCATCTCCTAAGTTGTCCTCAATGTCTATGCATATTCTCACACATTACTCTAGCGTTCTGGGTTCTTTTAGGTACACATAGGAGCGTAGTTTAGAGCTCAACAAGCCATCTAGAAACAATGACACTTGCTTAGCTTGTGAGGGTAGCTCTTGCATTGGACATCGTTCAACATATTGTCTAAACCTACGTCCTACCAGTCTAACTGTTTCCTGAGGGGTCTGTTTAAAGCTATGAATCAGCGAAGACGTGTCATGTCTGATTCCACTTTTAGAGAATTCAGTGATGAATGACTCTAAAAAGTGATGGATGTCTCTAAATTGCCTTTGTTGCAATGGTTGGAACCAAGTTAAAGCTGTATTCTTTAACGTTAGTCCAAATGCGTTGTATTGCGTGAACATGTCTTCAACTTGTTCTGCTCTTAGTACTTGCTTGAATTTTGCGACATGGTCATAGGGATCTCCTGTCCCATCAAAATAATTTTTCATGGATTTCACTAATTGAGTGGGTCTCAATATTCTTGCATGTTCACGTGGTCTAGGTAGAGGAAAATCATCTCTACCACCTAGTATTCCATGATCTCTTTGTCTATCCGCTCTATTAGTGTCTGTGGTTGTTCTATCTCTCCCTATGGGATGAGTGAAGCTTACTTCGGGTCTTTCTTTATTTTTCTCTCTTTGATTTCCATGGGCTGATGATGTTCCTGCCCCTTGTTGACTTGTGTTCATGTTCGTTCTAGATGGAGGGAATACCAATTCACCTCTCCATGTGTATGTGTTTTTAGAGTGGTCAGGCACCACAAAGACTCTTTCTGAAGTCTCATCCAGGTATACAACCTTTCCAGGTGTATCCGGGTCCTTGAACTCGTATATAGTGATGATACCTACCTCACTAAGTAGTTCTGTCTTATACTTCCAAAAGGCTTCATCAGTTTCTTTATTTACAAACAACTCTATACTTCTGTTGTCTTGAGGGATCCATTCTGGGATTAGTACTCGTGTCAGTACAGATTTCCCTCTAGGTGTTCTAGGCTCTTCTAATGGTTCTTTTCCTTGAGATTTAGTTTCCGTCTCTAATTGAATTACGCCAAACTCGTTCGTATTGTTTGGCTGCGTACTTAAGATGTAGATTGTTCCTTCCTTGTCTATGTACGTCTCTCTCTCAAATTTCACCACTGGATGTTCCAATCCAATGGGTTGATCGGGGTCGTGCATTTGCACCACTTGCCTTAACAAACCATCCTCATAGATGCGAGCACCTAATCGGTTAGTTCGGAGAAACTCTAGTTGAGTCCTATAGGGTCCTTCAGGTCTCTCTAAATGCGCTACATTTGACCCTACTTCTGGTCTTTCTGTGCTAAATGCCATTTCTGATTCACTGGTATCTGAGCTCTCGTAGGGATAACTAGTGTTCAATTGTTGAGCCCACGATCGTGCAGTAGTTCTTACACTTGCCTCTGATGATCTAAGGCTTCGCCGGTCTAACTTGCCTATATGTTTGCCCGATCTAAGGTTCATTAATTTTCTTCCTTGCACACTCAGTACACGCTCAGATCGTCAATGATTCTTTGTAATTACTTTCTTGATTCTTTTTAGATTTCCTTAGATTCTTGTCTTAATGTATGCATCAGGAATTCGACTTTCCGTGGTACTTTGAGTTCTCGTTCCGTCAGACTTATGTTCTTTCCTTTAGGTTTTCGTGTCACACACCTTTACTTTAGTCTTGAACTTGATAAATTTAATTCTCTTGAACTTGAGGTGTTCCTATCGTATTTAATCCACAATGCTAACGTTTACCCTAAGCTAAGAATTGACTGAGGGGGTTGAGTAATCTTCCAACCTCGAGTCAGCTTTTCTGGTTGCTCTGATGCCCAAGAAGCCACGCTTCCCAAGCTTTATGCCCCTTCTGCCTTGCTTTGGTTGCCTTTGATTGCCCTTGCTAGACCTGGAAAAATTCAATATTAGACCAATTCACAATTGGATGATCAAGCACTTGAGTATATACACCTTTTAAGTCCCTTCCCTTTTGCCCAACTTTTCAATGCTTGCCCCCTGGCTTTCTAGTCCCAAACTAGGTCAACCTCAAAATAGCTTATCTAAAAATAGACGTATCCGTAAAGAGCTTTCTAATGAGCTATTAAGCTCAAAAAACGGACTTCGGATGAAAAAGTTATGACCGTTCAGACCCTGGGGGGTAAAAACTAACAAACAGGTTTTTCTCCAAATATGGGCTAAGGGGTCTCCTATGAGTCTAATCACCCAAAAATTTCCCAAAAATAGCCCCAAAATTGGCCAAAAAATGAAACCCTAAAATTTGCGATGGGGGTGCACAATCGCGATGGTGTGAGACAATCGCGATGGTCTGGGACCGTCGCGATGGCGTGAAGGTGAACAATCGCGATGGTCTGAAGTGCACGGTCGCGATGGTCCAAAAGTGAGCAATCGCGATGGCGTGAGTGTGAACCGTCGCGATGGCTCGATCAGGCGGAAGTGTGAACCGTCGCGATGGCTCGATCAGGCAGACAATCGCGATGGCATCAGTCAACGGTCAATGTGAACAATCGCGATGGTCCAAAAGTGAACCGTCGTGATGGTCACAGATGCGATGGCGTGAGCCAATCGCGATGGTGAGGGCGCGATGGTGGAGCCAATCGCGATGGTCCAAAATTGGAGTTGTCGCGATGGTGTGAAGTGTGAGCCATCGCGATGGTCTAGCTTGCCACGTGGCACTGTTGGCGCGATGGCATGAGCCAATTGCGATGGTGTGGGGTCAACCGAACAGTCGCGATGGTCCGCGAACCGTCGCGATGGCGTGAGACCGTCGCGATGGTCCGGCCGAGCCGTCGCGATGGCGTGAGCCTATCGCGATGGTGTGACACAATCGCGATGGTCTGAGACCGTCGCGATGGTCCACCAAAGTATGATTTTTTGCAATGCAAGTATGGATTCCTAGAGGCGCAAGTGTGCTCTACACGCTGGTGTGGTCGCCTTCTTCAAATTCCGAACTTTGCAGACCATCGCGATGGTCTGACACAGTCGGAAATTTCTGACAGAAACTAAGAATTTTACCTTTCCCAAGCTTTCCTGATACACTGGAGCTCTGTACCTGCAAGAAGACTCAAGAAAACAAAAGCACATGCAAGCACGAAAGCTCTCTCTCACTCTCTCGCATGCACAAATGAGGGGAAATGAGGAGAATGGGTGGATATGGTGAATTTTCTGATTTTTTTGGAGATGAAGATGATGATGCGGAGATGAAGATGGAGTGTGGGGAAGGTGAAAAACACTAAAAACTAAGTAAAAACAACAACAAAAAACTGAAATTTTTACCTTCCAACGCCACTTCTTGCTATACTCTTACCATCACACATTCGTCCTAGACTCGATCCCCGGCAACGGCGCCAAATTTGGTGTTGCTCTAGCACAATGGTAAGTACCACGTTAAGAAGCTCCACCTCCTTAATGTCAATCCGCGGAAGAGATAGGAGTGATATGAAGATCGTGAATGTGAGATGATGTGAAAGTGAAGGTGAGAAGCACAAAGATGCACACACATATACACACACACAATGAAGAGACAAGGTGAGAAATCCACTCTATTGCTCAAGAACACTATTAGAAGCTCAAAATAACTCTAACCTCAATCAAGCTAACCTCAAAAATGAGCTCTCTAGCTCTTTTTATAGTTTCTAGACTAGTTTTGACCGGTTTCACATCTACTGACCGGCATAGTTAAAAATTAGGTCCTAGATGCTATTTGGAAGGGTAAACGGTGTCTAAAAATAACGAAAATTGATACGCTTGTTCTACCTAAGCTCCTCAAGCTCGAGGACTCCTCGGCTTGCACAAAATGGAGCTAGAAATTAAGAAAAGGGTTTTTCTATGTTACATATGTTACATTAGTGATAAAAATCACTGTTGGAGGTTTTTGAAAAGTATTTCTAAAACATGATTCTTTGAAAAAAGATTCGACTGGCTCCCTGCTCTGTCGTTACATGCTTCCGTGTCTTCTATGCCTCTGGCTGCTTCCAACATAGTTCTCTATACATTGGGAGCTTTTGTGAGAAGACTAAAAGCTTTGACATAGGCCATCATTGCCCTTAGCAGGATCAGCTTTGCAAATGGTGTATATCTGCCAAAGGAGAATTGAGTTTTTGGCTTTGTTATTACTTTATTGGCCATTCTTTCAATGTCAAGAATCCCCAAACCGCCCTGATCTTTTTGGCTTATGGAAAAAGCCCATTCAATTTTGGGAACATCCCTAATGTTAGGGTCTCTCCTCTAGAGAAACTTCAAAAAATTCTTTCCGATTCGACAATCTCTTGGTCCTTCGATCTCGAGAAAGTAAATAATCTAAGAAAGAAGGAATGTGTTTACCACCATAGCTTGCCCCCAGAGGTTCATCAACATATCTTTCCAGTATGTCAACTTGTTATCAATTCTATAAAGATCCCAATTCAATCACTGATCCATTGAAAGATAAAATCCCATCAAAATATCTAACTAATGAAAGATTTATCCCCTTAGGACTAAATGATAGCCATGGTCAACCAAAATTCGAGGTCTAATTATTCTTGTTTTACTGTGTTTTCAAGTCCGTCAACCTAACTGATTTGCATCATGAAGTTTAGGTCATTTGGCTAACGAATATTGATTAATGTGCAATGGAGTTCGCAGGTTACAAGGAACAAACATCGAATAATAAGTTATGCAAGCAGCATAAAAGTTTACTCAAACTCTATTTCCATTATGAGAGCACATACATCAGCGTAAAAGTTTACTCAAACTCTATTTCCATTATGAGAGCACATACATCCCATGAAGGGGGCCTTTGATCACTACAACTTTAAGGTTCTTCTTTTTGTTCTATGACCAAGCATAAATATACTTTCTTTCTCTCATGTTTTAAAACTAAATGGGCAAGCTCTGAATGATCGTAATGTAAACACAATTGCACATATGTTAACCATTTCACATAGACTTGCAGATTATGTCATCTAACATCTCGGCTCCAAATCTTACAAAGCTTACTTGTCTTCGAGCTTTTTCTCAGAGCTGAATGAGCTTGGGAAATGGGTGAAGTGCAGCTTTCTCAAAAAATTTTCAACTCTCCGGCATCCTACATTCCTTGTTTCCTTTCTCCACGTCTCAAGCATACACCTCTTCTCCGAGAGCTAATATAATCACCATCAGTTTAAAGCCTAATTTTGTTAGCATGCAAATCCCTTGCAGGATTACTCCCTATTTTGCATTTTTCTTACCTAGTCTCAAAACACTAGGACCGAATGCTGAACTTGCCATTTCCATGATGCACTAACCATGTGTTAGCATATGTTGTATAAACGCATTTATCCTGTCAAATATACCTTCGATAGCATTCTGGCTTGTGAAAATACACTGATAATTATGTAAGGCAAGTGCGATTATATCGTTGAAGCAAAGAAGGTGTTCCATAAACTGCTCATGTTTACTGTTGTTTCATGGAATTCAATAATGCTGCATATTTGGATGATAGACAAGCAGGGACGGAATTACAAATGTATTTAGATATGCATACATTAAACCAGCGTCAATTTTCTTTTCCCACATCACATTTAGTCATCTCTGATCCTCAAACAAATCCACAAGTACCTTATGCGGGAATCCACAGAGTTATACATCGACTCAATCACACACACATACCTTTGATGGTGAGAACCCTTGTTGCTCCTCGTCCCCTATTCCTCTGAGGTTTTCTAACTCAATCAATGAAAGTCCTTTTCGTCATTCAGCCCCTTCTCTCCTCTGCTCTACGTCCCCCCCCATGAACTGTAAGCTCTCTTCCACATCTATCCCCCCGTCGGAGTGGCGGTAGAGGATTGATCTTCCATTTTATTCTTTTTCCTTCGCTTCCCTTTCCGAACGTCGATATCTAGAATGCGTAAGCAAAAAAATGCCCCGAAGCCCTGTTTTCAGGGCTTTTCCCGAATTGGAAAGCCCTTTTCTTTTATATAAAAAGAAACACCTAACACTTTTCCCTCCACACATAAAAAATATATCTGTTTCTAATTTCACATGATCCTTATGCATACTCATAATTTCACGTACATATTTCCAAATGCGCTCACATGCTTATATCAATACATATAATTGAGCACATTCTCTCACATACTTGCATCATAATAAATATGTAGAGGCACATATGAACTTACACATATATACAATCATCATATGGATCCACACACATGCAAAATAACATGCTTGGAACACATCACATATTACACCTTCTCTCGACATGCACACTCTTAAGATTTGATACAATCATTCTCCTTTAATGATTGTTTGAAATCTTAAGAGTGTGCCGCCTCAAGTAGAAATAAAGACAAGAAGCAGTAATTCATACGATCAACCATTCAAACTTCAAAACATGACGAAAGACAAGAATAAAGACTAGAATTCACCGAGTTTCAATCATCATTAATAACACCTCTCTTGGTTTGAATATCACATTCCAATTACAATTCCTAGCTTGATTCTCATATCACGACCACATCCAGCCCCTCTAAACCTGTGCATCCTCTGGATGTGCCAAACTATATACATATCAATAAACACAAACGAGCATCAAGTAGTCACGACAAATAAACATAACTTAAAGAAAATTTAACTAAATGCATGAAATCTAAAATTGCATTAAACTTGGCATAAATTGAGAGAAGAAGGTAGACACAAGAATCACACACAACATATGAAGATACACAAATGCATTCAGACTAGCAAGCACATGAGCAAATAAAAAACTTCTTAGCTCTTTCTTGAACTTAACCGGGTTAGATCCAGTAGACCATCCTAAACATATGCATATAACAGTCCTTACTAACTCAATTTATGAAACTACAATCTAGCTTCTCTGTTGATCTCTCACCATCAAGACCCCCGTCAGACCTTTCTTTATTTTTCTTTTATTTTTATTTTATTTTTCTTTGCTTTAATTCTTCATCTCAGTTCAACCTTTTTATTTTTGTTTTTATTTTTATTCATTTTATTCTTTCTTTACACATGTCAGCCTATGCCGAAATCAGGTGCAACTCATGGACTTGCCCACTTGTCTATCAACCCGACATAGCACACGATGCACAATGTCAGCCTCATATGAAATCGACGTCAGCTCATTGCTCTAAGCACCCAATGAGAGTGACTCCACCCACCCATCAACCCGTATGAACATATGACAACATATATGTCAAGCCATACAACACAACTAGCATTAGCTCGTGGCCCTGATCACCCGATCAGGGTAGTTCCACTCACATACTAGCTCATTGCAACGCCCAACAACACATACACATACACATATGTAGCTGGATGGCATATGAAGACCTCTTCTAAAACATAATCTATCTAAAGCTCGGATCAAATGAGAGCTCAAAAGTAGAAGTCAAAGCGTCTCACTCACCAAGTGTTCATGAATACTAGTATATATAGGTACTCAGTCTAGGTCTTTCCTTCACCTTCCTAGGTCTTGTTCCAAAAGTTATAGTCTTCTTTCTAATCCTACTCGCATAGTTCGGGTCCTTATACATCACATGTAATCTAAATAGTCATACGAGATCTTTGGTCTACTTAATTTTCTTATTTATGCATTTGTATATGTATTATATGCTCAATTCATGCAGTCTTTTTATATAGACATATATACACATATATACAAGAGAAAAGAAAAACCAAAGTAATAACATCTCACCAGTATGAAGTCAGGAACTGCTTGAATTTTACGCCTCCAATCACCCCTTCTTTCTTCATTCCAAGTTGCCATCTTACATTTATTGATCGGATTCCTATTTCTTTTGAAAAACTTGAGGAAAACCATTAGAAACTTTATTTCATTCTGTAAAACTTACTTTCTTCACTCAATTTTCTTTTAAATGTGTTTTCTTGAGCTGAATGCTGAAACAAAACATGATCTTGATGAAACACACATCTATACACACTTTAGATCACAAGTTTAGAAGACATTATTCACCTTTATTTATGTACAGTAGCAAACACTAACTCCTAACTCATAATCCTTTGATCTTATTCAATTTAACTCTTATGGACGCCTATATATCAGTGCCCTTGTTTGGTCCTTTGATTGGGAAAATAAGTACTCACAAATAAAGACATTGATTTCTTCTTCACTTAACGGATCATCTTCACTTTGTTCTCAAAGCATTTCACGACATATTCTTGCTAGACCTCTTTCTTTTTCTTCTCAAATATGTGTAGGCATAGGGAACATATAGGTGTATAAGAAAACATAGTACGTGGATGGGTCTAAAGTGACATTCTTGGCTCGAGCCATCTCCCTATTTTTGGCTTGATCTAAAGGTCTAGCCCTGGGTCGAATTGGATGTACATCCCTGGTTGGGTTTGAAGTTATTCTATTTGCTGGTCCTTGCTCAATCATTGTTTTGTGTGCTAAAGGACTTACAAGTGCGGGGAGTAAGTACTCCAAAATAAAGGCATCCTTCGGAGATTGTACTAAAGATGTATTTGTAATTTGAGTCGAAGCTCTATTTCTGGCTGAATTTAAATTTGCATTCCTATCTCGAACTGAATTCCTCCGAGATGATGTCTCCACCTCATCAAATAAATTCCTTTGCATGGTTGAATCACAATTCTTTATTTGTAACTACAGCTACACCTGCAAAGTAAGACACATTACAAAAGATCATGCATGTAATCTTTATTTATGTATATTAACATGCATTCATGTTTACAGGCTGGCATGTTAATAAAGACCCATAGGGGAAAGGGAAGATATTTTGGCGAGTTCTTTATTTTTCCCTCCGAAGCATTAGATAAAGCTTTAATAATCGGGGCATGTCCATGCTCAATTTTCCCCTTGGTTTGAGGATTGTAAGCAGTGGTGAACGATAACTGGATTCCATATTTTTCAAAAGTCTTTGGCTTCCTAAGCATCCATCTCCCCACTATCAGTGACTATTTTCTCAACATAGCCAAATCTACTAAACACGTCTTCTAGTAGAAACTTACATACATTGCACGTAGTTTTCATCCTCAGAGTTGTTCCTTCAACATGATTTGTTAGATCCTATCTTGCCAACACAATATATCTCATTTGTTGCACCCTTAGTTGTATTGTAACCAGATAGACAACCCACTTATAATGGATATTTAGAGGATATGTCGGATACAACTCATCTATGTGTTTGAAATTCAAGTACATTTGGCAAGTCTCGCAAGTGACCACATATTTTTGGACATCTACATACATCCCAGGCCACCAATATCTTTCCTTTATCTTTTCATAAGTCCCTTGAAAGCCTTTATGTCCGGCCCATAGTGAACCTTGCATTTCACACATAATCTTGTCTCTCACTTCATTGCGACCTACAACTGGCTGAGGGATCTTGCTTATTCCCATTCTTTGTTCCAAATTAAACCATCTTTTAGAAAATAATTGCTTGACTTTCTTCGAATGGTATGAAACTTTTCTTTGTTCCAACTAGGATCAAGAGACTTAATGCTTAAGTATCTTCCGATTTCCTTCCACTCATTCTCATATTTATCTTCATTAAATCTTTCAGATTTCCTTTCCTGCTTCCTAAGCTCTTTTGAGTTCCTCCTCTTGAAGATTCAACACTAGCCTCAATCTTTTTAATT
This sequence comes from Ceratopteris richardii, assembly GCA_020310875.1. Lineage (NCBI taxonomy): Eukaryota > Viridiplantae > Streptophyta > Polypodiopsida > Polypodiales > Pteridaceae > Ceratopteris > Ceratopteris richardii. The sequence continues at coordinate 89,639,997 of CM035424.1, read as the reverse complement.
TGATGAGCGGGCTCGTTTTTAATTCACTCTTGAAGATGCTTCACCTAGGCTTGAAGTATGTACATGCAAAGCATAAAAATCCAAACCTATCTCTTCATAATTAGAAACCATTGAGTCTCGCTTTTTGTATATAGCTCGTGATAACATATCGGCTACCACATTATTCCTCTTAGGTATATGAACAAACTCGAGGTTTAGCGACTTGATGTATGCTATCCATCTTAACATGGAAATGTCTGCAGTGGAACAATTCACGATCATTCCCAATAGTGGTAAGCAGTCTGTTGCCACAACTATGTTCGCCCCGATCAAATATTCTTTATCATTCTTTAATGCGATTACTATTCGCCGAAGCTCTCACTTAATCTGAGGGTAACCTCTTTGGCTAACATTTAGTATTTTAGCTCCAAATCGAATCACATACTTTTTTCCCTCATCATCTTCTTGGTCGATCGCCCAGCCTATACTCCTTGGACTTGTATCTATGGTAATGTACATTTTCTTATTGTCACGATAATCAACTTTCCTAAGCAGCAGTGCTTCCGCAAGTGCCTTCTTTAATTTCCTCACAACTTGAGTATGGATATCCTTCCTTTGAAATCTTTGCCCTTTTTCAAGCAATTGATAGAGTGGATCCGCAACATGGGCAAAATGAGGAATCCACACAACATAGAAAACACATGCCCCAAGAAATCTCCTCACCTCAGTGATTGAGGAGCACACCTCTTTCATGTGTTGAATGGCATCTACTTTCTTCGGGCACGGCTTCCTTCCTTTAGGACCACATAGGCTCCCTACAATCAGAACCTCTTGCACTCCAAATACTGATTTCTCTTCAAGCAACGTCAAATGCACGTCTTCCAGCTGACTAAGAATGGATTCACAATCATTTATGTGAGTTTTAACAAATTTTCGACATCCATCCTCGTGGAGAGCCTCATATTTATCTTTTTCCTCGCAACCTTTAATAGGGACATCATCAATGAATAGCATGGTCACATGGGGAATAAAATCCCTAAGCACTTTATGCATAACATTCATCATATGTCCCACCGAGTTCGTGGTGTCTTGTGGCAAAGTGCACATGCGCATGAGCCGAAGTGGTGTCCTCATAGTCGTTAAGTCATGACTCTCGAGGGCTAGCTAGAATTGGACATACCAAGAGTGCAAATACCCCATCGAATAAATAGATCTTCCTACAAAGGCTTTTGTGTATTCATCTATGATGGGCCTAGTTCCCATATTTCTGATTGTCACCTTATGTACCAACTGTAGATCTTGAATAAACCTTAGTGACCCATTTTTCTTTGGTATTGTGAACCAATGGTTAGAACAGGGAGCGCTTGATGGCTCAAGAATCCCCATTCTAATCTTTTCATTCAGCAGGTCAATCAACTTTGAAATGTGAGCTTTTGGCACTCGAATCGGTCGAAGATTCCAAGCTACATGTGGTATCATCAAAATTATCATTGGTGGCACCACAGACGGATCTACACACCCAACTTCCTGGGCATTGAAAGAAAAAGCATTTCCATATCTGAATATCATCTAGGAGAACACATTCCTCTCTTTCTCACTGAGGAAATCATCTAGTCCTAACTAGATTTGGTAAATTCGTGGCCTATTTTCCTTCTATCTCTGAGACGTGGCTGGGTTTTTGCACCATCCATAAGTTCATTACTATTCTCAAGAAGCGGAACTGCAACTGGTTTAATCTTTCTATCAACCATTTTGTATTTTGTTTCAACGATAGCTTCTTTTTCTTTTTCATGCCCTAGCTCGTCTCTTTAAATTTGTCCTTTTTGATGTTAGGTAATCATAGATCCCGTAGCACCATTTCATTTGCCCTCGTGACCTTCCCATGTCTATCCTCTTCCTTCTCTATGCATGCCGTGGATTAGTTGAATCAAGTAAACACAAATAATTTGTTTTTTATGAAACAACTCCATGACATCCTATTTTAATAATCAATAAATGAGTACCTTTGTCTATTTTTGCATTAAAAAAATGTCATTCTGTTGTGGTGTGTACCTACATGAAAATTGAGGTCCAATTCCATGACCTTTTGAAAGTGGTTGAACTCATTTGACATATATTAACCTCCTCCATCACATCTTAATGTCTCAATATACTTCCTGTCTGCTTTTCCACCATAGCTTTAAAATTCTAGAAGTGAGTGAACACCTCACTCTTCTCTTTCATGAAATATACCTATAATTTCATGTATGGTCATCAATGCAAGTAACATAAACCCTACAACCACTCATAGATGTGGTCTTTGCAAGACCCCAAACATCTATATGTGCTATTTCTAGCACATTCTCACTAACATGCTTGTCATGCAAAAATGATGCTCTTGACTCTTTACCAAATTGACATGTTGCACATACCTTTTGCATTTTTGCAACTATGAAATTTACTAGTGCATTGACAATCTCCTTTGAGTGCATCAATTTCAGCCTCTGCAAGTTTGCATGTCCATTTTTTTGTATCATATCTCTATATCAGCAATAACTCTTTCACCTTTTGCAAACATAGTTGCATTTATTTCAGGAATTTTCACAAGGAAGGTGAACATTCTACCCACTTTGTTTCCTTTGACAATCAATCGTCCATCCTATTCATATTTTTCTACGTATAACGTATTAGCATTGAAGCTGACTTGTAATCCCTGGGCAACCATTTGTCCCAAAAAAACTAAATTTTTTGTTATATTTGGAACATGTACCACATCAGTAGGATGTTTTACCTTCCCATCCTCCATAGAGAGTGCTATGTTCCCTATATGCTCGATAGGGTGTGATGTGTAATCACCTATTTCAACATATCCAAAAACTGGCAATTTTTGTAAATTAATAAATCATTCTGCATGACTGTTCATGTGATTTGAAGCACTTGAATCAATATACAAGACATTACCATCAATTTCAAAACATCAACAGACGTCCTAATCATGATATGATGTTGAACCATGAATAGTTTCTCAGAATCATCTGCACTTGTGGATGCACAATTGTTTTGCTACCTTTTATTATTTTGATTCTTCAACCTGCAATCACATTCAAAGTGTGTAGGTTTACCACAATTCTAACATTCTTTATTTTCATTAACTAAATCATTTCTTTGGAAATTTTTGCGGCCTCTTTGGCTCCCCATGCCTCGGTGTCCTCTACCTCCTACATGATTCTGATGTTGACCTTGTTCTTGGTTCATATTTCCTCTTCCACTTTGGAAGCCTCTACGTTTACCTCTTCCTCTACGAGAGTAGAATACCTACTCAGTGATAGGTTTTTCTTGGGTGTTCAAGTCCTCACCAAGATTCCTTTTGTCACATAATCCTAGTAGGAGATGCTTGAACCACGCCTTAAGGGAGAGGATTAGGAAGTAATCCTCAACCATCACACTCCTAACCGGCCCATCACACTCCTAACCGGGAGGTTGTGAGTTCAATTCCCAACATTGGTATCAGAGCCTAGTTGAGAAATTGGGCGAGATGGAGGTTTGCGCCTCATTCGTGGGCACTTGGAAAAAGCGCTTATCCTTGGTGAGTATGAAACTGGCCTTGGAGGAAGGCACATGGGCATTTGGGCACCCATGGAGGGTGGGATAGGTCCAAATTTGGTCCACGTGCGGGAGTTTGAGGTTGGTGGAAGCGCTCATGCATGGAAAGTGGGTCCAAGAGTTAGAAGGGTCCACAAGTGAGCATTGAGGACAATGCTCAATCTAAGGGGGAAGTAATGTCACATAATCCTAGTAGGAGATGGTTGAACCACGCCTTAAGAGAGAGGATTAGGAAGTAATCCTCAACCATGGCTTTTGGGGCAAGTGGTTAGCCCATCACACTCCTAACGGGGAGGTTATGAGTTCAATTCCCAACACTTTTCTTCAATAATCAGCATGGACACTAGATCAGCAAAATTCAAAATATTTTTCTTGGTTTGAATAGATGTTCTAAAGTGCTTATACGCATCTCATAGACCAGGAAGGCACAGTTCCACCTTATCATCATCATCATCATCTACATTCATGCCAATAGATGCAAGGGACTCACATATGCTTTTGATTTCCAGGGTGTATTCACTTACTAACATGCCCTTCTTCTCCAATGTATGTATCTCCTTCTTGATCTACAATTTTTGTGCCTTTGTACTGGTCTCATATAATGTGAATAAACTATTGGAAGCCTCTTTTTGAGTCTTGGCATCCTACATGTGCCCAATCATGCTATCTTGTATGCTAAAAGATAACCAATCCATTATCTTTTCTGCTCCTTGACCATTCCTCATATACTCTTAACTAGTTCGTAGTTTGATTCCTCTTTGGTAACTATAAGTGCTTTTGTTCTCTCCTTTGATGTACTTCGAGTACAATTTCCCATCAAGAAATTTGTCATTATAAATCTCTAAGCCTGAAGTTGTTCTTGTCCAGCTTATTGCTTATTGGCTGACTCATTCCATCCATGTTTGCCATTTTTACAGCAATTCACAACAGTGCAAAAATACTACAAGCAATAATTTTGCTTCAAGAGTGTTGCACTTTGACGTGATAGTTTGATCTCAAAAAAACACAGTTTCCATGTATCAATAGTACAAGGAATTGCTTGAGATTCTAGCACCACAAAGGGAAGCCATTTTGATCTCCTAATCACCCTGAGTATGCCCACCAAATTTCATTCGATTTTGAGACTGTGACTGGAGGGGTGTTGATGATGCCCTAGATGACACCATGACCTGCTTTGATAGCAATTGTAGGAGTTTGATGTATGCAAAAGCACGCAAACAACACAAGGAAGAAGAAGAAGCTTGGAGCACAACACACAATACTGAATGTATTACCACTAGAATGTACAAAGATAAGTAACCCATTAGGGCAATAGGCATATATGCAAGTCGGGGGAAAAACCTCCTAAAGAGGGAAAAAAGTGTCCCGGTAATCCTAGCATGTTCAGACGCATCACTACCTAAATATATTAATAGATAGACAAGTAGATAGGTAGATGGATATATATATATATATATATATATATATATATATATATATATATATATATATATATATATATATATATATATATATATATATATATATATATATATATATATATATATGGTCACCATTTTTTATATTCTCTTGGTCACATAAGAATTCATCCACTTAATATTTGGTGCTCATGTCATGGTTTATCTTCATACTAGAAGCCTTGAATGCCATAGTTGAGGCTGTTGAGATATCAAGCTCAACATATGATGATCCAGGATGACACATACCAATTTTTCCTTTCTCTGACATGTGTAGCGGTCACATCGATATATGTCAGGGATACTTCATTGAGCTTTATTAGATTTATCTACCGAGAGTGATGGCACATTTGTTCCTTGCCAGCTCACTCATTCACAGACATTAGGTTTTTCCTTATGTACTGATCTTTATATATTGCACTTGTTGTATTCTTGTTTTTACGTCATTCTTGTACATTCCTTTTATGTAATAGAAGAAGAAGAAGAAGGTCATTCGTCCTTGCCTCAATCTGTGTGTGTGCTTCTCCCTTGAGAGTGAGAGTGTGTGTGTGAGATCTCTTCCTTATCTCCTTCCTCGTGACATGGTATCAGAGCCAGTGTGGATGTAGAGAGCTCGTGGAGAAGGCAACGGTGAAGACTACGCGGCAAGGCATGCAAAAAACGTGATTTCACAAATGGCCTCTGTTTGCTACGAAAATTGGCGTGAACATAGAAGACCTCAAAATATTTTTGATAGTTATCCCTTTAGGGTCACTTGTTTTTGTCAGATCGAAGTTTCAAAGCCATCTCGACCTCCATTTCGAGCCTGCAAGGTGGGGCCCATAGAAAAACCAGGTCAGTTTTAGAAACCGTAACTTGTGTTGTGTTCACCCACACTCATATATTCGAGACCCAGAATTTCAAGTGATTTCATGTACTATTGATACACGAAAACTGTGTTTTTCTGAGATCGAACTGTCACGTCATAGTGCGACAGTGTTCAAGCAGAAGTGTTGCTTGTAGTGTTTTGCAGTGTTGTGAGTTGCTGTAGAAATGGCAAACAGAGATGGAATGATTCAGGTTATGAGCGATAAGCTGGACAAGAACAACTTCCATGCTTGGAGATTCAGAATGATGAATTTCCTGATGGGAAAAGGCTATTGGAAGTACATCGAAGGAGAGAATGAAAATGCTCTGAAGTAACTAGAAAGGAATCAGACTACTGCCTAGTTAAGAGCATATGAGGAATGGAATCAAGGAGCATGAAAGGTACAATGGATTGGACATGCAAACTTGCAAAGGCTAAAATTGATGTAGTCAAAGGAGATTTTCCATGGACTACAAAATTTCAAAGTTGTAGAAATGCAAAAGGTATGTGCAGCATGTCCATTTGGTAAACAGTCAAGAGCATCATTTCCACATGACAAGAATGTTAGTGAGAATGTACTAGAAATAGAACATATAGATGTTTGGGGTCTAGCAAAGACCACATCTATGGGCGGTTGAAGGTTTTATGTTACTTTCATTGATGACCATACACACAAATTATGGGCATATTTCATGAAAGAGAAGAGTGAGGTGTTCACTCACTTCCATAATTTTAAAGCTATGGTGGAAAAGCAGACAGGGAAGTACATTCGAACATTAAGATCTGATGGAGGAGGTGAATACATGTCAAATGAGTTCAATAGTTTTCTAAAAAATCATGGAATTCGGCATCAGTTTTCGTGCAGGTACACACCACAACAGAATGGCGTTGCTGAACGCAAAAATAGACATATTGCAGAAATAGCAAGAGCCTTGATGGCTGAGAAGAATATGCCTCACTGTTATTGGGAAGAAGCTGTGCATACTGCTGTATACATCATGAATTGAACTCGGACTACTAGTGTACATCAAGTTACACTTGAAGAGAAGTTTATAGGTAAAAAGCCAAACTTATCACATCTGAAAGTGTTTGGCTGTATTGCATATCTACATGTCCCAGATGAATTGAGGACGAAGCTTGATCCAAAAGCAGAAAAGTGTGTCTTCATTGGATACTGCCTTGAGCAAAAGGGATATAAATTTTATAACCCACTCACACGACAGGTAAAGGTGACAGAGATGTGGTATTTGACAAAATGTCAGGCTTCTATGCAGATGCCAAAGAAGGACTGAGTCTTGAACAAAATGACAAAGAAAATGCTAAAAAATCAAGTGCAGAATCTTAGGTTTTGAGTGGACCGGATGCATCACCAAGAAATAGTTCCAACTCAAATCCATGGAGTGGAAGATTACATGGAAATTTCAGTCCAACTAATTCATCAAATAAATCTAAGAAAGGTAAAGAAAAGCTTTCTGTTGGTCATAAAACATGTGCAGGGTTTGAAGACGTTGATGGAGATTCAAGCGGTTCCGAAAAGAGTCTTGATGAGGAACTTGGATTGCCCTCTATGAAGACTCTAGGAGTAAGAAGGGCACATGCAGATGATACAAGGAGAAGTGACCCAAAACCAAGAAGATCTGGGAGGATGCGGAATTCAGTGCAATGATTGACATATGATAGTTACATGGCTCGTCATTATGCCTACATGACAAAGGTAATACAAGATGCTGAACTTTCTTGCTTTGAAGATGCAATTGGAATTGCAGGTTGGGAAAAAGCTATGCATGAGGAGATGGTTGCACTTTATGGAAATGATACATGGAATCTTTTATGTAATAGAAGAAGAAGAAGAAGGTAATTCTTCCTTGCCTCAATCTGTGTGTGTGCTTCTCCCTTGAGAGTGAGAGTGTGTGTGGGAGCTCTCTTCCTTATCTCCTTCCTCGTGACAGAGGCATCATGTAAGGCTTGACGAGAATAGAGTTTACTCCATCACATTCTTGCGACAGAGCATGCAAAATTAGACTAAAATAAGAAAAAAATCAAGCAACATTTACGCATTCAAAAGAGTTTTTCTTTGTTGAGGATAGACCAAAGCTGTAATAATATGCATTGTTGAGGATAGATCAAATGAGTAATAATTTTTTCAAGTCAACTGCACTTCCTTTTGTGCAAAAAATTAATTGCAATATGTTTGTAAGTAAGCAAAGTGGAAGTAGGAGTGCTATGGTTTGTTCGGTAGCCTCTAAGGTGGGGCCCAGGGGTTTGATCCCCATGTGATGCAAACACTTGATGTTAGCCATGGTAGGATGAAATGGTCTTTATAGTCAATTGATTTCGTGGCCTCAGAGCTGAGTAATCATGTCTCGAACCTTTTGGTGAGTCAAAAAAATCTATACATTGGGCTTGCAGGTTGTTCCTTCCTAGTTCTACCCCAGTGGGCTTTTGAGCTCTTTAATTTTAACTATGCGAAGCATCTAAATCTTGGGTGAGTCAAACGAATCAATGCATTGGGATTAAGGGTTGTCCCTTTCTAGCTCTACCCTAATGGGCCTTCCAACTCTTTAATTTGAGTCATGCCAAGCATGTGACCCTTGGTTTGGCCTCAATGCTAAGTAATCATGTCTACAACCTTCGAGTTGAGTCAATCAAATCAATGCATTCATGGCCTTTAGGATTGTCCCTTCCTAATTTTACCCTAGTGGGGCTTCCAGCTCTTTGATTTTAACCATGCTAAGCATCTGACTCTTGCTTTATGCAATATAGGAGATCTCATCGATAGTAAATCCGCCTTCACTTGTACTTTCTATTACTTCAAGCATAATTCAAAAGAGAGATCTCATCGATAGTAAATCCGTCTTCACTTGTAATTTCAATTATAACTTCAAGCATAATTCAAAAGATTAGAACTTGCTTATAAAAAATAGGTTGGGAATGCATGAAGCCACAAAAGTTGAAAAGTTCAAGGTGTGATGTTACTTGCGTTTGTGAGTAAGCAATGATGCAATTGCTATTGAGACATCGAAATGGGATCAATGAAATAAAAAAAACATGTGATGTATGGGAAAACGCATCGATGAAGATTACAAAGGACTTCAACTAGCACTTTTGACGTGTATAACGAGGAGTGGGAAAGTGAGTAGGCCAAACCAATCAATGCATTGGAATTTAGGTTTTCCCTTCCTAATCCTACCTTAGTGGGCCTTCGAGCTCTTTAATTTTACCCATGCAAACATGTGAGTCCTCCTTTGGCCTCAAACATGTGAGTCCTCCTTCGGCCTCAATGATTTTTTTTTTAATAAAAGGAAGTCCTTTGGCCTCCTTAGCCTATTCTCCCGGACTTTAATTAAAATAAAGACGAAAAATTACAAGTGAATGGGACTAGTGCCCATGGGACCCCCCAAATCCCACAATGCAGGGGAGGCGTATGGCAGGCTAGAGAGCATTACAAATGAGGTGGATAAATCTAGCATCACCCTCATGTGGGACCCATTTAGGTTTCAACTTGTTGTTTTCGAGGAGATAAATACAGTTATGTCTAAAGAGTGGAGATCTCTTATCTCGGAAGATTCTTTTACCTAGAAGAAACAAGGATTTCTCGATCGACCATTCCTTAGTAGTTTGGCCAAAATTGATAGCACATCGCTCCCTCCAAATCTTCCAAAGAGTCTCAACCCTGATGGCATTCCAGAGCCTCGATGAGCAGCCGACCGCCTCGCCCAACAACACCTGCTGCCAATTGATTTGGTTCGTGAGTCTCAATACCCGTGTCACGTGACGCCAGATAACACGGGACTTGGGGCAATCGAAGAATAGGTGAGCTAAATCTTGGATGCATCGATGGCAACGCTTGCACCATGGCGGCACACCACAGATTTTGTTAGCCCTTGCATTTGACCAGATACCTCTATGCAAGATCTGCCACATGAGAACGGACTTTTTGATCTCAATTAGGGGGTGCCAAATAGACATGAATTTTAGTTCCCATCGAAGTTTGGTCCAAGAAAGGCACCATCTCTTGTTAAGAGTGTGATGAACATCTAAGTTCTCTTTGAAGTTGGGGATTCTGGATAGTTTCTTTCCATTGCTCCATTTGAGGCCCTCCAGGCAAGGAAGATCCTGACCGTAGAGAAGGCGGGCAGTTGAGCGGTCCCATGCTAACACCTTCCTTGAAGAAGAGTCCATTCCTCTAGGGTAACTCTAAGTCTCGGGTCCAAGTCTTCAAACCTAATCCACTGGCTGGTCTCTTGTTTCCAGAGTTGTTTCCACTGTTTGAACCCCTTGTTCCATAGCCGCTTTGCAATTTGGAGGTTCCAAGACTCCACCCCCCTAATACCGTCGATCGAGAACCACATAGAGTCATTTTGTCTTATCCCAGCCGCCCACTTCCACTCATCACTGATTCTGATGAATTGTTTGGCCTTGTTCCAACTCTTCCATAAAGAACACCCTAGGCTAGAGCCTCAATGTTTTACCCTAGTGGGCCTTCGAGATCTTTAATTTTAGCCATGTCAAGCATTTGACTCTTGCTTGCTTTATGCAATATAGGAGATCTCATGGGTCCTAGATGCACCTTCACTTGTACTTTTTCAATTACTGCAAGCATAATTCAGAAGATTAGGACTTTAGTCCAACTTTCTTATAAAAATAGATGGGGCAATGCATGAAGCCACAAAAGCTCAAAAGTTCAAGGTGTGATGTCACATGTGTTTGTGAGTAATGTCACATGTGTTTGTGAGTAAGCAATGATGCAATTGCTAGTGAGACATCGCAATGGGGCCAAAGAAAAAAAAAGCATGTGATGTATGGGAAAACTCATGGATGACGTTTACAAAGGACTTCAACTAACACTTTTGACGTGTATAACGAGGTAAAGCTGGCACAGCCGGGGGTTCTAGAGACATGCCAACTGGAAAAAGGGCAAAGTGTCTCGAAAATATCTCAGCATTCAGAGCTTTTTCTGCCTCCTTGGCGATGGAACTTTTATAGCCAGCAGCCATTGAGAGCGGGCGAAGCAGTAGGGCTGATTTCAAGTCTATACTAATGGCTTCGACGTACTCCCAATCTGACAGAGTAACCACTAGATGGAAGCGCTTCCTTCTGCTAGGGCTCGCCGATGGCCATTCTAACGGCAGCAGCGACGATCGTTGCTCCGGGGTAGAAGCTGTGGATGAGGCTGCCGCTGCTGCGCAGGAGATCGTCCTATTGAGAAAGGCGGCCGCATGTAAATTGTACAGCTGCGGGCTCGGAGATGTCGCTCCGACAAGGATGCCTCTTTCCTACTCGTCTCCAGTGATGGAATCAGCTGCATCGGCTGACCTTCGCAGAATCAGCCCACAACCGCCGACCATCCTTCATACTGATGCCAGCCATTTAGTGAGCTCCGACATGCGCGACATCTGCACTCAAGCCTCGCCATGGCACGTTGATTCTTCTCACCATCCATGTTCGCGCAGATCCACGTCATTCTTCCGTCCCCTTTTTGATTCGCTCCTGTCCCACATAACTATTTGCAGAAATGATATCCAAACTAAAGAGATAGTTCCCTCTTGTGTCTTAGGAATTCCCTGTGAAGCCTCCCAAGCACCTCGTCATGCTTCTGATACGCAGTACACTGACCATCATCAAATTCACCACCATCACCATTATCATTTTTCAACCAGCCAGGAAGATCAGGGAGGCGTCGTGCGTCGTCCCCGCAGATACTCAGAGAGTACTGGCTGTCGTCCGCAACATTCAAGATCAGTCTGGGATGAAGCCATGATCGACATGAAGTCGACGGGTGAGGAAGAAAAGATTATCATGCTAATGGCCATTCTTGCCCGCAGACGAGCACGCCGTCACTCGGACAGCACATATGCAGAGTATAGGAGAAGCGCGAGAGCTTCCTCATCAGGAAGGACTGAGGAGGAGAGCAAGAATTGTCGATTGCGGGCAGAGACATTGATTACAGGGTCCGATTCATTCTTGGCTGAGATGGGCACGAAAGGAAGGTTCAGGAATCAGGGAAACAGAAATGCGATGCTGAGAGAAGGAATGCACGAAGCGCAGGGAGAAAGATAAAGGATAAAGAAGTCTCGAGTATGTACAGACGTCATGTCCGAAGCATAGAAAAGACATTTGCAAGGGACGCACGTACAACATTACATAGGACGTGATATTTGATAGGCGAGTGATATTTGACAGCAGAACTGCAGGCTAACTACGGCAGCCTCAGCGCCATGACTCCCTCGACATCCAACCTATTCCATCGCCACGCCTACTCTATAGAACAAATACAAGCAGGCTAACCAGCATTACTACTGCAGTAAGGTATTCCAATCGCTTCTATCAACCTTTACAGCAGGATAACCAGCACAGCTACTGCACTAAGATATTCAAATCACTTCCATGAAACCCATGGCTATACTTCAATAGATAACAAACTCTCATGGTCATTAGCCTGCATAGTGTTGTCTTACCTCTGGTTATAGCAGTGAATGATATATCATCACTTCACTTGTATATCATCATTTCAGGTATTATACTTTTATCTTGTTTAGTTTTTGTTATAATTATTAATAACACACAATTGAGTGTTGGACTTATTCCCTGATGCACATGTTCCTAGAATCTTAAGTATACAATGTAGATTACACACAGAAACACTAACTTTTATGAACTGCATAGATAAAAGGATATTTTTCTCACAATATGTAGCTTAAATTATAATAATTTTAAAACATTATAATAATTTGGGCTACAATATCGCAAACAGGTACATGTGCAACATAGGTTGTATTTTGTGGACATTGCTTTTGCAGAGGCAAGTGCACTGTTTTGTTTCACGGTTTCCATACTGTTTTTGCTGCATGCTTTCTTGTTATAGTGTATTTCTTGAAAATGAGGACCTCATAACTGTAGAGATCGAGAGTTCATAGACTCAGACTTTCAGAAATATGCTTTTGTTGAAATATTTTAAGTTTATCATTTAATGGGTACCTCAATAGCTTAATTTTTCTTTTTAGGAATGCGACCAATTGAAGTGGCGATCATCTTCATCTCCAGTCTTTTCTCTGTTGCCAATCATCTTCATCTCCAGTCTTTTATCTGTTGCCAATCATCTTGTCTTTTGTTTTGAATAGTAGGTCTGACGATGTGTGCCTTCAATGACCTATGTATCCGCCTACAACTACCTATGTATGCTAGCATTATACACTTATTATGTACTTTGCTTTATTTCCTACATTTTGTTGTTAATTTATGCTCATCCTGAGTTTTGGATCAACTTAAAATGCTACGCTTCCCCGTTCTTTTTTCAGAAAGTGGTTGTTCAAAGAGGTGCAAATCAACGTGAAGTACTTTGATACCAGCATTCACCTTTGTCTTTAATGATAGTATTCCTGTATAAAATCTCCAACATCACAAGAGGTAATGAATTTACATTGGAGGTAGAAATTGTCTAACGCATAACTTCATAAATTTAGAAAAACACGAGCTCTATTCATGCAGAAAGTTGCATATGAGGGAGTCTGGGTAGGGTGGAAGGTACATTGTCGAATCTCTACTTCCTCAGAATTTTCTTCTAGGCAGTTTCCAGTCACACACACACATACATGCGCACACACACACACACACACACACACACACATATATATATATATATATATATATATATATATATATATATATATATATATATATATATATATATATATGTATATATATATATATAGATATATACATATATATATATATATATATATATATATATATATATATTATATAGATATAGATATATATATATATATATATATATATATATATATATATATATATATATATATATATATATATATATATATATATCTATATATATATATATATATATATATATATATATATATATATATATATATATATATATATATATATATATATATATATATATATATATATATATATATATATATATATATATATATATATATATATATATATATATATATATATATATATATATATATATATATATATATATATATATATATATATATATATATATATATATATATATATATATATATATATAGAGAGAGAGAGAGAGAGAGAGAGGTTAATCAGAACTTTGGATAGATAGATGACTTTCTTTGGAGGTAGAAAGTGCATTCTTGTTGTATTATTAAATGGTACACACAAGCACAAGGTTCTTCATGAGCTTATAATAAGGTCGTCCAAAATCTTGAAGCTAAAGTTGGCATGATTGCTAAGGGATCTAGGGATTTGTGAAGTTTTCTTGTGGTTCTTTAAATAGGATTTCTTCAATAGAAAGCTATTTGAACTAATACGTGCACCTCTCAAGAATCTAGAGACATTGGACGCGGAGCCAATGTGTCATTCCAATGGAGAGGTAGATGCCACAAATACATGACAGAATAATAGACAAGCTCTGGACTAAAGAATTCACTGGTATCTCATCAGTTTTTATCTCATTGATTGTATGAGGTGATGATTAATCTATTATTGGTTTTCATCTTGGGAGTCGCAAAGCATCTGGTGTGACATTTGCAAATAATCGAATATACATTATTTCTACAAATATAGAGAAGTTCATGGCTCGGATCTACATCCATCATAGTTAAGTTCATTCTACCAGCTCAAGCATGATGTATCAAGGACGCTGATCAGGTTTGAATGGTTAAACAAAATTGTGTGTTGCAAAGGGCTATATGTTAACAATGGTAAAAGGACCATTTGAAGTGGTGGAACCCCAAAACACAATTTGAATGCCTTTATCAAGGAGACAATCGTTTGCATATCCGAAAAATCTGGATCAATTTCCAAAGTTTAGTGAATTGGGAGAGTGTTGCATTAAGTATGGGATGAGGATCATGAGTCAATCAAGATGCATAAAGTTATTCTCATAACTAAGTTGATGCGAAGAGCACCCCTATTCAGAAGAACGATAAGAATAAAACGATGGTTGAATCTAAGGGATCACGGTTGAATTGGATGTGAAAGAGTTTATGGTGCACCTATTGAATTGAATCTAAAAAGAAACCTAGCATTGATGAAAATATTTCAAATGAGTTTAGATTCTAGTTTGCATGAGACTTGAGTGACCTTAAAGGTTGATTTGCCACAACCACCTACTTAAAGTTTTCAGACTACGGATTCCAAAGCTTTCTTGCAAGAACGTCTCACGTAACAAAGAAAGAAAGGATCTTCCATAGGTGGCCTCTAATATAATGTAAATGAAGATAGTAAATAATCCAAAATGTTGTACGAAATGAGTGTTGGAAGGTGGATGTAGAATCTATTTGATGCAAATGCTCAAAGATAGGTACTCGGAATTCAAATGGAAATACGGAACATTGAAATGAAGCCACCTGAAAATTGTATGAGGAACATGACTTCTAAAAATCTTCGTATATATGATAACAATGCACTTATGAATGGATGTGAGATCGAACCGTTGCACCTCTTTGAGATATTGGCTTCTATGGATAATGTGTTAGTATGATTCTTTCGTTGTAATATGAAGGGGTTACTATCGGAAGATTTTTGTGTGAAACTCCTCGCTTGGTTCAACTGAAAGCATATGAACATGAAAATCGGCTTTCCCTTTGAGCTTTTTCCGATTAAGTGTTCCATGACTAATAGAAAAACCATCACCCTTTGTAATCACAACATCTCTAATAAGTTTGTTGATCCCTGATTATTCTTGACTACTAGCTTAATATGCTTGAAGATAATTCTATTCTTCTTGTAGTCAAAGGAAACGTTCAAACAAGATCTAGAATTTCTACTACAAGGTAATCCATTACAAATGCCAAGTAGATTGAATCTCATACTCACACTCACTTATATATTTTCCTTTGGTCAAAAGCCGAACAATCCTTCCTAGATGCGAAGTATACTGCAGCTCCTACTCCTACTCAATATGGATATTTTCCTTGCTTCAAAAGTGTGGAAATCCTTCCTTTGGGAAATAAAATATTGGTCCTTCTAAATCAAGATGATAAAGAGAAAGAAAACGATAGAGAGAGAGAGATATACTTGGCACTTTTGGGTTATGTGCGCGATCTGCATGTATTTGTGTGCGAGTTTGTGTGTGCAATGTCAGAGAGAGTTTATCTCTACATTCATAACTGAAATCATCTTGTTAAAACCGATTTAAGGGTGCGATTCAAGCTCTAATATATATCCAATAGTTCCCAAAATGTTATCAATCTATATGAAGAAGTTGCATTATTTTTTGACAAGATCAACTCTAGGAAGGGTGACTATTATATTAAAGCAAGTTTATAGCATGGGATTGCAATTGGTTCATACATATCTAAAATTGGACATCGTTTGGTCATTTCCATTTAGGTCCAAAGATCTCAAGATTAGACTTAATTATAGGTCCATGTGCTCTTAAAAACAAGTGATCCACTTAACCTAGTGGTTAACTCTTATGAATGGGAAAGAGGAGGTCTTGGGTTCAACCCCCATTTGGATAATGGGAAAAGAGTTTTGCCCAAAGAGATCTATCTGAGCCTTTTAGAAGCAACTAGTCAAGTTGCCAAGAGTTAACTTGAGTACAACTAGCAGCGAGTCATAACAAACGAGAACTATGTCATAAAAAGAGAACACCCTCTTCAAAAATCAAGCAAATGGCAGCTTATGTTTGAGATTCCTTTATAGCACTATACATATATTACAAAAATGAAGTGAAAACATGTGATTTTTTGACATTTTTTGTCATTTTCTCATAAAAAAAGAGCTCAAAATGTAGTCAAAATTTCACTAGATAAGACATTGTCATGTCCAAAATCTATATGATAAGACATTGACATGTCCAAAATCTATATCATAAGACATTGACATGTCTAAAATCTATATAAAGAATGTAAAACTGAATAATTCTTATACAAAAATAACATTTAAGACATATTTTCAATGGGTGGATATCTGATTGTTATTCAAAATTGCTACAAAACATGGTTTCATTAACCAAACTACTGCGAGGCATTTACATAAGCACTAAAAATGTTAGAGAATTTCAATGAAACTCACAACTATGTCGATCTATGTCTACACCCTCATCATCTGGTGCACTTGATTCAGTCTCATACTGTTGAGAGCTCTCTTCTTCTTTTTCTATATCCACAAGAGCTCTATCTTCATCCACGTACATACCAAATTCTGCAGGATCATGCACAAATCTTCTTGTTTGCCTATGATTTCCTATACCACATACATCTGGAAGGTTTTGTTTTATCATATTGATGGTTGCTTTCCTCAAGTGACCTGTTTTTGTCAAGGAAAAATCATAAACAAGAATATCTACATCATCCATTTTAAGAGTGGATGTGCTTGGAATATTCTTTTTCTTTTTTGAACCTGTTCGTTTAGTATCACACACAATTTCTAAGTTATATTTACCTGTGAATGCATTACTACTTTTAGTGTAATACCAATGCAGCATCAAAGCCTCTATTCTTCTCTGATCAATATCTTTAGTTATCTCTAAAAACTTTGCAATCCAAAATGGTCTGGTAGCCTCATCACCATCAACAAGTACTGCAATAAGTGTTACAACATTTATCTGTATTAAATTTCCTTCCCATCTTGCTTCTGCCTGTTTTGTCATCCTTGGGCCTACATAAATATTTCTTTCTGCTCGATATATAAAACTTTGAAGTGCATCTGCATTACATGCTTGGGCCACATTCACGGATCTTTGTGTACAAAAATCCCATGTGAATGGAACATCAACTGGCCAATGACCTACAATTGTATACTGTATAATCTCTTCTTGATGATTGAAAAAGTCCTCCCACCAAGATACTTCTTGATCTCCAGCATATTTTTTTGCACGCTCAATATGTCTCTTCTTTTCAATGAGTGCATGCATCCAGCTTTTACTTTGATCAACCACATTTCCACATCTTTCTATATTGTTTTTATCTTCATATGGTGATTCTTCTGCACCATACACTGTAGACAAATTAGGCACCTGCAATAAGAATCTGCATCCCTCTTTAGGCTCCCACCCAGGAGAAGATGAATACTGCTTTGCAAATAAAAGGATTATTTCATCAACCCTCCTCATCAAGAATACATGGTTGAAACTAATATTGTGCAATGGAGCCAATACCTTAGCACTGTTATCAAGGCCCATTGAGAAAAAGTGCTTAAATTTATAAATCTGTGTGAGGTGTTGAACTTCTGGTTTTGGAGTATATGCTTCTGAAATCAGCTCAGATAAAATCGGAAGAGTAAAAGCATTGTTACGTGCCAACTTCTTAGAGAAAGTACTGAACATTTGATCAATGTGATCATGAGTGTGGCCAACCAGAAGGAAATTTACCTTAACCTTCTGAAATACCTGTTTTCCAACAAGCATGCTTAAATATCCAAAGACTGTAGAATTTTTATTCTCTCTTGCAGTATTATCAAGTTGCAAATATAGAGTTGGTGGCAAAAGACCCTTCCATGATTGCGAAACCGGATGAATGACAGTAACTATAAGGTTTGGATCATTATGCACATTCGGATATGTGAAGAAAACCTTGGACATTACAGTTCCATTGTATACCAAAGCACCAACCAAACGCATTTCCACAAGAACTTCATCTCCAATGTCCTTATGGATGCGATAAAAATGTGACAAACAAGTTTTTTTTTTATCCATACCATCGATCAACAAACACATATACCGCTCCGGATTTTTGAGTGCTTTACTTCGATGATGAATTGCTTTCTTTCTCTCTAAAGCTTGACTCTCATGATGGTTTTTAAGAAGGTTTTAAAAATTATCCTTTTCTTGTGGTGTTGTAGCCCCCTTTGCCATGTTTTTCAAAGTGGCACAAACTGAACATTCACCCATTCTAACTTTACGAGGAATAGACACATTGTTAAACTCTTGCTTCCATAATCGAGTAAAGTGACGATACAAAACATACTTCTCATTTCTATTTTCCATGTCTTCTCTATATATTTGAAATACCTCTGGACGAGTAAAGTTATCTAACAAGTGCAACCTTCTAGTTGTAGGCATAACGTCACAATGCAAGCTAAAATAGTTCATCATCCAATTCATTGCATGACGTCCAACAAATCCTTTGCTCCCAACATGGAACGTATCCAAAATGAGATCCCCATTCATAAGCCATTGTTGAACCCTATGTATTCTAAAATTTCCCACACCCATTGCAATTTTAAATGCAGCCCTACAACATCGTATCCCTTGACTAAAGAAATATTCAAAAGCAACACGTGTTACTGATATGTTATCCTCAATCATTTGCATGTGAGAAATAATGTATATATCCTGTCTTTCACTATCTGAATGGATGAATTTCTCTCTTAGGTGCTTTAGTTTCTTCATTCCTAAATTGTACAAACATTTCAAACCACAACAATGCTTCACAATATCCAATGCAATCTCTCTATCTGAAGTAAGAAATTTAAATCTTTTTTGACTTACTTCACGAGGCCTTCTTTTTAAAACGTAGATTGAGCTTGCTTTGCCTTTCCGTTGCTCCACATGCACTTGAGTCAGAAGGGCGATCAATGGTTGGGTCAGATGGGAGATCAAGAGGTGCATTTGGTTGAGCAGCATGGCACTATGAATTGGATAACTTAAATGAATCAACAGAAAACATAGAATCATCACCATGTTCTAAACCATAGGGATCATCACCTATGAGGAAAGGGTCAATTGAGAACAATGAATCCAAAAATGTATCAATATGAGCAGAGGAAGCTGATGCCCAAGCATCCACTAAAAAGATTGAGCTCATCTTCACTCAGTTCAAAGAAGACTGAAGATGAATTACCTTTTTAAATAAGTAGAAGTCGGAGATCAAGTCAAGATGTCACATCAAATGTCACATCAAGTAGATACGAAATAAAAAGTTCATTAAAGTACATTAAAGTGCATTAAACATCAAATTACATTAAAGCACTTAAAGCCTAAAATTCAAGTACTTAATTACTCAGATCTACACTAATAAGGGAACCAAAGATTTGATTCACTTTTGAAAGATGAGATACACAGTTGATTTCAAATCAGATATGAGTCATTGAGTTTTAGCATTATATGTGAATCAAAATATATCCAAGTTGAGTTCCAATTGGATTACATATTAAAATTGTTTGGAGTAGTGCCATTGAAGACTTTACAAGAAGAAATTTTACCTTTGGTTAAGATTTCAAGGATTAGGTTTTCTTGTGGTCTTTGATAGATCTCAAAGAGGTATATGAAAGTATATTAAGAAAGAATTCTATGTAAAAGAGGTACACGGAAAATTATATGTAAGAATTATGTGTAAAAGCTATATCCGTGGCAAACCGCTTGTTACAAAAGGTTTTCAAATGAATTTGGAATCTAAGATTTACCTGAACGTTGGATGCTATAAGATAACTTCATTTGATTTTCTCTTTTCTGCAAAGACAATGAGTGACGTTTGAAATTACCAACCTATTTTGTTGAAATTACCAACCTATTTTGTTGTTCAAGATGTTTGAACCCCAAAGTTCTTTGTTGAACGTTTATTCATACATTGATTTTCCTTTTCAACAAAGTCTTACAAGATAAATGTGAATATGAACTGAAGTGAAAAGGATAACACTATAAAGATTTCATTAATCTCCCGTATTCAACACAACCTAGACTTGATTTTTCCCCGAGCAGTAGATTCTAAGAAACAATTTATACATGAGATTAGCGTTCCTCATGTACATACCATAGTCTTGCCATTGAAGTGTAAATTTCATGCAAATGTATATAAATAGTTGCAAGGTTCTATAAATATTTCACTAAACTCGAGGTGAAATAGCCTATTTGTGTGAGTGGTATTTCCTGGTTAGATAAGTTGAGAGATCTAGTTAGCAACTCGATTCATTTAGTTAGATCCAGTTAGTCTCTGGTTCAAGTTACCCAATTGCCTATAAATAGCAGAGGAGGAGATCATTCTCATTTCCAAAATCCACGAGCAAGAGAGAGCAACAGAGCACAAATAGCAATGGAGCACAAAGCTCTGCAAACCAGCAAGGCAACTCTCATGGAGAAGAAGAATGTTGGCAAGAGTACCAAGAGGTAGAAAAAATCATACCACAAAAAAAGATTCCTTTTGTATGTCTCACTAAATAGTATGCTTTCTAGGTTTTTATTTTCCTTAGCTCATGAAATATAGAACCAATGAGTGTACAACTCGATACCAGGCATCGACTTAATGGTGTAAGTTGATGCTAGGCATTGACTTTTAGGTGCAAGTCGATGTCACGCATCGACTTTGGGGTCCAACTGGATGCCTAGCATCAACTTGCACCCTCAAGTCCATGCCTAGCATCAACTTTCACTTAAATTGGATGCCTGGAATCGAATTGCACCATCAAGTCGATGCCTGGCATCGACTTAAACCCTCAAGTTGATGCCTGGCATCGATCTGGAAGGTCGATGCCTGGCATCGAATGTGGCCTAAAAGTCGATGCCAAGCATGGACTTTAGGGTGCAAAGTCGATGCCACACATCGACTTTTAGGTGCAAGCCGATGCTAGGCATCGAGTTTGTGTGCAAGTCGATACCAGGCGTCGACTTGAGGGTCCAAGTCGATACCACGCATCGACTTGAGGGTGCAAGTCGATGCCAGGCATCCACTTACACCGTCAAGTCGATGCCTGGCATCGACTTGCACCCTCAAGTCGATGCCTGGCATCGACTTGCACACAAAGTCGATGCTAGGCATCAACTTGCACCCTAAAGTCGATGCCTGGCATCGACTTGCACCCTTGAAAAAAACATTAATGTATGAGCTCATATTTCCAAGCCCATTTCAGGGATGCTGAGTCAAAAAGTGAGAGGCCCTTCAAGAAGCTCAAAGTGACAATGAGCTCTGTGGATCAACAACGTGACAGAGGCATTGATCACCAAGCAAAACCAAAGAAAAACATTGCATCCTTATCCTCTAAGAAGGCCAGCAATCCGGTTGGAATGTCTTGTGGTGGACAGAGTAGCATCAAAATACTTAAGGATGATGCAACTAGGAAGGAAAGGTTGAGGGACGTAGAGGTCTTAAGGACACATCGTCCACTCCGGGACATGACAAACCTGGAGTGGTGCCTTCAATATGCGGAAGAAAAGAATGCAGTCCTACTTGTGTTCGCAGGGGCATACAGTAGAGGAAAGATCACGACAACACAAGGTGTTCAGTATGGCCTTGTGTTCAAACTGGATTATGAAGATGAGGATTCTGACAACCTCCTTGTCCTGGTAGAGACATCAAAAGGTTTAAGAAATGTAATATGCAAGATGGATTTCTTGTGCCCAGAGTGTTGTGTTCCATAGATGCTTTCAGAGATATGCAGGGACTCATTGAGTCTTATCAAGGACTTCATGCCATGGATCCAGGGCAACATCATGCCAACACAACAGAGGATCACAACCCCTGTAAAGGCAAGGGGTAAGCAGTGCGTGCAGAAAAAGTTCCTGAAGAAAAAGAAGAGAATTTCTGATGAGGAGTCTTCTTACTCAAGCTCTAGCTCTGAGGATATAATAGTTGCACTTGGTGGGGAGCTTGCCTCGGGTATTCTTGGTACTGAGCAGAACAAGATGAGGGAGGACATAGCTAGAAGAAAAGTTGTGAAGAAGGGGTAGTTGTTCCACTTGCCAATCAATATCATCCATAGGCCACCAATGGATCCAGTCACAGGGAGGAGGCCCCTTGAGATAAGGGAGCCACACAATTTGCATGTGCAGAATCTTAAGAAGAAAATGAAGATAAATCCGCATGCTACTGTTGTGCCTTTCCTTGTCATGGTGGATCCGAATGAGTGCAACTCTGTGGAGGAGTTCAATGAGGGTCTGTTTGAGGATTATAGATATTATGTGATTGGTGGTTATCACTCTACAGAGGCCCGTAGATACCTAGTGAAGGAGCACCCCACCACATTCTTCTTTAGGTATGCAGAGTGCAAAATATATTTGGTCATACAACTGAGGAAGCCAAGCTTCTTGCTTGGAATCACAACAATGACAATGACTACAGGCAAAAAATGTCCTCCATAGAGAGAATTCGGTTCTTCCACCATGAATATGAAGATTGTCTCGTGAAGGAGGCTGGAAGAATACATCCCAATCTATGAAAGCAATGCCTTATTAAGGTTGGCATTGCACTGGATGAGAATAGAAAGTCTGATGCTTTGAGAAAATATGATCCATGGTTTCAACTGGCATTTAGAAGAGGTGAGATCTAGGATCTGCAGGATAATATTTTCACAATGTGGGAGAACAAGGAGGTCAAGGGCCAGAAGCAACGGAAGTTGAGGCCAGACCCACAGGTTGATCTGAAGGGAAAAGGAAGGAAAGTTGACCTTTCAATTGAAGAGGCTCCTGAGGACATGAAGCTGACACCATGGAGAGCCCTTCAAGGAATCAAACATGATACATTGATTATATCAACTTTGTCAAGGGTAATCTCCAAGGAGTTAAGCCTCGAGGAGATGGTGACTGAGCTCAATAAGTATGTATGTTATTCTCAAATCCTTTTTCCCTCCTCCCATGTTTGTGGTCTAACCTAGTCTCTTTTTCATTTCTGTGACTGTAGTCATAAAGTATACATGAAGATTCAGGATGTGATGATGAAGAGGCTAGGTTGCTTTTCTTGGACATAGGTCCAAGCAGACTATCCAAGCACATCATCATACAAAGATTTATCAGAATATTTTATCCTGTTTCATGATTGGGTAGGTTCTCTTTCAGAGAGCATGCCTGGTTTGCTATTAGACTAGATGCCTTGATTCACCTAACCGATTCGATGCTAGGCTTTTAGTAGGAACTCGATGCCTAGCATCGACTTATTGCTGAATGTCGATGCCTGGCATCCACTTGCTGGCATAAGTTGATGCCTGGCATCAACCTGGTGCCATAAGTCGATGTCTGGCATCGACCTCGTGGCATAAGTCGATGCCTGTCATCGACTTGGGGGCATAAGTCGATGCCTGACATCAACCTGGTGGCATAAGTCGATGCCAGGCATCGCGTTATGTGAGATATCGATGCCAGACATCGAATTTCAGTAGAAAGTCGATGCCTGGCATCCACCCACACATGAAATCGATGCCATGCATCGATTCCTTATGTTTCCTTTGGTGTATTGAAGAGCTCATTTAATTGTCTTTCCACTTTATTTTGCAGAAACCAAAGAAAAGTAAGTCTGCAGAGGTAGTAGATGATTGCCCCCCTACATTCCTGGCTCACATTCAGAGAACATGGCATGAAAAATCCAGACTGAAAGCCAAGGAGATTGATTTTGATGATGAACCTGATCTGAAATGTTTCTCCAATCCCCTAGACCCCCTTAGGCGTGTATATTACAATGTATTCTGTAGTGATGTAAAGAATATTTGTACTATTGTGCCTAGAAATCATTTCTCCCTTCTTATAGCAGACATACCCTATGGATTTAGGATGTTGGGATCAGTTAATGATGATGAACCCTTCAAGCACCCTCAGATTTGGAAGATGGTCACTGATTTTGCAGAGTTGACTATGTCTCCTCTTTGGAGGATAGTAATTTTCCATAGCAGAGACCCGTTTTTCTCTGTTGCAACTACTCTAAAGTCAAGATGTCATGTTGTGGAGTGCCTCACGTGGTAAGTAATCTTCTTTCTATCTCCATGGCTTTAATGATGCTCTCTATCACTTATATTTCTTGTTGGCAGGGTGAAGAAAAACGTAAATGACACTCCTTTGCATAGGTTTGTGAGCTCCACTAAATGCATTACAGTTGGCTATTATGATGAAGTAAGAAAAAGGAGAGTCAGGGAGCATTGCAATGAGAATGGGATCTCAAATGTGCTCATGTTTCCAACCGTTACCAAGAAACTTCGTCATGTAGCTGGGGACAGGACATTGGTTAACCCCTATCAGAAGCCACAAAATCTCATAATGAGATTGCTTCAACTATTCTCCAATGATGATGACTGGGTCCTAGACCTTTTTTGGGCACAGGTAATTTCAATTGTAACATTTTTCATTAGCCATGATGCTGATTGGCCTCTAAGTGGTTTTCTTTTGTTTCAGGAATGACTCTGGCTTGCTCCTTAAAGATGTTTAGGCACTGCATAGCTGTGGAGAAGGATGATGCTCAAGTGAGCTTCATTAGAATGAGAATCAATGGGCTGAATGAATGCCCAAATGAAGACCAAGAGGTTGGAAGGAAGCGCATTGCAGACACGGAGAGACTCCAACCGGCTTCAAGGGAGCCTGTTCCCCCACTTGTAGATGAACCGGGGGACATGGCTGACCTTGAAGAGCCAATCTTGGAGCAAGAGAGGCAAGAGATGTGTTCTAATGTTCCAGAGGGTCCCATTATGCTTGAGCCTGAGGAAAGCTATAATCAGCTTCTGTTGTAGATTCATATTATTCTTGTAAAACACATGAAATGTAAAACATCATTTTAATAGAAATATAATGCTGAGTTCTGCTTCCAGTTTGTGTTAAGCTTGACTTATCTTGAGCATTTCTCTGATGAATGTGTGAATTTTTCTTAGTATAATTTTGTTGATTATAATCTTCTCTTGGGAATGCTTTTGTGAAATTTATTTCATATGCTATGAATATGGCCCAACATTCAATGAGGATCTTAACTATACAAAGGGGATGATCTTAATTACCTTGTTAAAATGTTCCGACTTTTGCAACACATGTACTGTGATTTTCTAGTAGCTTTTAATCAGCTATAATCTGTGCTTGTTGAGCTTATAGATGTAATGAAGGAGTTTCCCCAATTCTTACTTGTACCTTCAACTCTAATCTCTTGTCATCAATCATGATGAGGGATTCTTGATCGTGCTGAACAACTAGTTTTGAAGGCACCAAGTATGACTACTTGGGATATAGGATCAAACTTCTAATCAATATTTACAAGCAAGAACAAGTGATGCTTTCTATATATTGTAAAATGCCCACTTTATTGCTTGATATCATGGTCTTTAGGTGAAAAGGAATAGAGAACATGTCTTTGTTCTCCTTTGTTGTGACTCACTGTTAACTATCACCAGTAGACTTGGAAGTGGCATTTGTAAAAGCATTGGTGGAGATTGCACATGCATATGTGACTGATGTTAATCTAGAGGTCATCCTTCATCCAAGGACATATATATAGAGGCATAATTTTGGGAAGAGAATCATTTCTCTAGGTCATCATGGTACCAATGTCCTAGTGTAATAAAGTAAGTCTATGAGATGAGTGTCCCATCAATTCAAACAGATATGAAATTAGACACGTTTGTTCACTCGTGTGTATGACAAAAGATCTTGAGACTACACTTAAGCATAGGCTCATGTGTTCTTTAAAACAAGTAATCCACATAGTCTAGTTGTTAAGTCTCAATGTTGAGAAGGAAGAGGTCTTGGGTTAAGCCCCCATAGGGAGCATGGGGAGAGAGTTTTGCCTAAAGATCTCTAGAGCCTTCTAATTGAAGTTAATGTGAGTTAACTTGAGTTCAGAGAAACTTAACTCGAGTGGCAAGGACAGCAGGACTAGTGGACTCTAGTACAAGGTGTTAAAATAGAGGTGAAGATCACGCCAACCACTAGTGGAGTCTAGTGAAAGATATGAAAGGATTTGTGGATATTACACTTAAGGACTCTATTTATATTGTGGACCTCATTATTCAAGTAGCTATAATAGAGGCATAAGGTTGGGAGGAGATTCATCTCTATAACATGTGGTGGTCCTAATGGTCAATTATTTATATAGCTATCAGAGATATGGAGCTTCAATAGAGACCTTCAAAAACCCTTGATATTCTTGCGCATGTTCCTCTCAAACTTTATGAGCTATAATGCTATATTAAAGACTTTTGCATTTCACCTCCTAATAGCAATGTGGCTGCAAGTGTTCCATCGAGTATTGAGTGTCTACACCCTTCTTTTTTTTTGTTTTCGGAAGTTTCTAATCTTCGTGTGTTTCCGACTTTTTTGAAGGGTGTAAAAAGTGTTCGTCTGAACGACTACTTCCATGAGAGATTCAGCATTCGACTTCTATATGAAAGTTAGAACTATCGTATCCATGATTGCAGCCCATCGCACATGCAAGAAACGCTTGCGTGTGGTTTATTTTATATCTATCTCCACAACCAAAAAAATTAAGATTGAAGAAGTCATAGGCTGGTGCCACTTAGAGGGAACAACAAGAGAGGGAAGCATCAAATTTTTCGGGCTCACATAGGGGGCCTTCCATTTATTAATCATTGTTTTCACTTCATGTATGGAAACGAATGATTCTTTACGCATTCTTCCTTTGATGAAAACTATTTTAATGCACAAAAAAAGCTTCTAAATTGTTCTAGACGCACTCAAGCATGTGCGTTAGCATGTTCATATCTTCAATGGAAGCATGAGTAATGTATTTGTGCACAACAAAGTTCACTATAAGAAGTGACCCTCTACAGTGACAAATGTTGCAACACAATTCTGTTGCCTTGCGATTGCACATTCCATCGTATAGAGCATTAGACTCCTACCATCACTTACACAAGGCCTTTAGTGGCGCTCATTATGAACATGCCAACGACATTTAAGAATCATCATTTATACAACATTGTTGCATATGCAACAGTTCTGTTTTGATGCACCTCAATTACGGATGTTTTATGCATCCCCAATAATCAATGTAAATTGAACATCTCTTATATGACACTTATTTTTTTATCATAACAAAAAAATGCACATCGATCTTCAAAGCATCATTCTACATGCATTTGATTGAATACCTAACCCATGTTCATATTTGTGTTGTGCTTATGAGCTCTCTCTGTGTTTATCTCTCTCTCTCCCTCTCTCTCTCTCTCCCTCGAAATTTCTCTCACGCTCCTAGTTTCTCTCTCGCTCCCCATTTCTCTCTTGCTCGTGATTTATCGCTCACTCACCCTCTCCCTCTCTATCTTTCTCTCTCTCTCTCTCTCTCTTGAATATTGAAGAAGTTCACTGAGAATATTATATGGATAATTATTGTAAGTAAAATTTTCATTGTTTTATACCATCTAAGTTGTGTTATTTTCATGAATTAACATGCTTGCACATACACATACACATGCACATACACACATCACACATGTACACATATACATACACATGCACATTCATGCACATAAACATACACACACATATGCACCTGTACACACATAATTAAACACATACACATACACATATAACATGCACATACACATGCATACACATATACAAACACATGCACATGCAAATACACAAACATATATACACATGCATGCACATTCACACATACTTACACACATACACATAGACATACACATACACACACATACACACATAAGTATACACATAGACATACACATGCACATGCACTTACACACACATACACATGCACATCACACACATACACTTACACATACACTTACACATACACATGCACATACACAATGATGCAAATACTTACACATGCACATGTTGTTGGGGGAGTTTTTGGTTGAAAGATGCTTGAATGTTCATAGGAGTAGAGTGGAGAAAAAGGAAATAGACAATCACACCAGACGCCTCTGTGCCTTGACTAATCATAAAGAATACAATAGGTTTGTCTAGAATGAGAAAATATATTTCTCTATGTGATAGCGCATAAGCCTAAGAGCACATATACAAGTATACAAATTACCACAATGACTAGTGTTGTCAACCTCCTATGTCACGGTCCTCCACCTTGTCTAGTAGCTTAACCTTGTTCACACCTTGTTGTCAAGCTTCCGATAACATTGAAAGAAGGGTCACTCAGGGCGGCAGACGATGCATCCCATCCTGAAAAATTTCATCCGCGTTCGATTCTTTTATAGCTAGAAGGGGCTCCTGCGTTAAGGAGGCTACTCTTCATTGGAGGGTAAAAAGGGGAAGACTTAAAATAGAAGAGCGTTGTGAAATATCTGAAGAGTAATGGAAGTTGGAGTCAAACGATGGTCATCTCATGGAGAACAAAGGAATGGGCGCTATTTTGCAGAACATACTGGACGAAATTGTGTCGGTTTCCAACCGTCATTGAACTTGACACATTCTGAGAGAAGTATAACAGTATTTGATGATCTTGTAACTCTCTATTATTATTGTGCAGTAACTCTATGAACATCTCTGACCTAATTTGAATTAGTTAAGTTAGCTTTGTCAATCTGTCTTCGTTTCATATTTCTTTTGCAACTGCGCCACTTCTCTCATTCGGGTGCATGTGAATCTAGCATATGATTTCGTCGTAAATCTTTGATGATCTTTTAAAGCGTGAAAACTTTGTAAATTCACATCTTCAGTTTTGCACTCGGAATCAGCGCAGCTACTACATCAGCACAGAAAAGAGGAAAAGTAGATCTAGCTACTACATCAGCTACTACATCAGCGCAGCTACTACATCAGCTACGTGGAAGTTGACGCCGCCTGCAGAGGCTTAGCAAAGAAAGAGAGAATTAAATGAGATAACATTAGAGTAATACGCTCATTTCTCCTTGCTTTTATGGTTATTCAATCTCTGTCAGTGGGGAATGGAGTAAACTGGATATATGACACTACACATTATTTGGTTTGTGGTGATATCTTTTTCAATATCGAACCCTGAACTTCCGTGAGGCAGCAACGATCTCGGTTATGTGTGCACAAACCCAAACCAACATAGAGATATGAACATTGTATGTGAAGTGCGCAATGCTTCCCGCGTAATGATTTGCATTAGTACACATGTAGAAACATTCAGAGATTATTTGTAAACATATTTTTTATGAGAGAATGGTGTTCCTTGTATGTGCATATCTATTGTGTGATTTTAATTTTAATTGTATATCAAAACCATGTGATGGAATGGATGCATTAGAAAAACAATACAAATATGTTAGCACAATTTGTGTGTATGTGTGTTCAGATTTACGGGTACAAATAATCAAAGAGGAAACACAACAGTTGCACGGGCATGAGAGAGAGTTTGAAGAGATCGCAAACAAAAGAGAGAGAGAGAGAGGAAAAGAGAAAGAAAGTAAAACTTCAACTCAATTTATTTTAGCTGATTAATAGAACAACAACTATATTGTTTAT
The DNA here is from genome assembly GCA_020310875.1 of Ceratopteris richardii. Taxonomy (NCBI): domain Eukaryota; kingdom Viridiplantae; phylum Streptophyta; class Polypodiopsida; order Polypodiales; family Pteridaceae; genus Ceratopteris; species Ceratopteris richardii. The sequence continues at coordinate 89,610,062 of CM035424.1, read as the reverse complement.
GTCTCAGTTCGCTGGCCTAGTGGTTGGGCCTCTCGCCTCTTGAGGCAGGGGCGAGGGTTCAACCCCTGGCAGCAACATGTAAGGGACATATGAATGTTGAAAAATTGTTGTATGTGGCTGTTGGCCATCGTTTGTCCATCCCCGTGGTAGTTGTGACCGCCGTTTAACCCAGTCTTATAAACCCATGTTCTTGTGGGATAAGGGGGGTCCCATGGGTACTATGCCCTTCCTTGTAGAGTTGCAATTTTGGGGGAGTAGGCCTTGGTTGAACCTCCATTTAAAAAAAAAACTATATTGTTTATTTAACTATACAATTAATGAAAATTCATTGTTAAGAATGAATTGTAAGTAAATACTTAATACAAAATAAAGTAAAAAGAGATTAGATAAATGAGAAATATAAGTAACATATTAAGAATTAAATCATTAAAAAGAAAAAAATGTGTAAATAAACTGGAAACTTTAAGTAAATCAAAGGAAATAAAAAGAAAATATTAGAGAAAAATAGAAAAAATAGTGATGTAAATAAATAAAATGTAAATAGCATTATACGAAAAACATCAAAAGAAATAAAAAGAAAATCAAAGTTAAAGGGGATAGTTTTTTTTTTTAAGAAGTGTTTTTTTTTTTAACTTCAGGTGCATTATTTTTTTTCCCCATGATTTCTTTCAGAAATAACCAAAGTTTTGAAGTAAAGTGAAGAGAAGAGAAGAGCTTTTATGTCCTACTACTAAGAAGTTTCAGTGCTATTTTTCATTCACACTGTAGTAGAATTCAGTACTAGTTTTGTATCATTCGCAATCACTTGGATATTGATTCATCTTGTATATTTCCTAATTGATCCTTGCATGATCGGCATGATGCATGAGCTTGTTATGTATGAGTTTGTTACCGAGACATCTCTTCTGATTGCAAACTTTAATCTAGTGTTGATGAGTATGATGATTTTCTTCTTAGTTATTCATTTTCCTTTCTTTAGGATTTTGTCCTCGAAGACCTACTTCCGCAATCATGCTGTTGGAAACAATATCAAGCATAGTTCAAAATCCCTAGAAGTTTAGCATATGATTTATCTTCTATAGAGTTCTTCCATAACAAGCACATGGGCAACTTGGTATAGGCGAACACTTTCTAAAAGAACTAGCCCACTTTCGATTCTTGCAAATGGAGACAATGAATTTTTCTTTCAGCTTTCAATTTTTGTGGCTTTTCAAAAATAACCCCCCCCCCTAATTTGATTTGGGATTGCTAAATTTAGCATGTGATTTATCCACGATGTAACACATGATGATCATAGCTTTTGGAGTGCTTTTCGTAGGTACATGGTACATCAAAGCTATAAAATAAGACCCGTGCTCATTTTTTATATTTATCTCAAGCTTCAAGCTCTAGCATTGGAGTTCAAGATCTCTACAAGGAATTCTACACTCTTGGAGGAGATCTTAGAGGTGAGCAAGGAGGAGATCCTCTACTTGGAGGAAGAGTCCTTACACTCTTGGAGTAGTTGTGCTTAAGCAAACCTGGATCGGACGAGAATTAACGAATCGAAATGGATGTCGAATCACGAACAAACATTGAGGAACAAGAAAGAATGCGGAGAAGTACCACTGTTGATGCAAAGTTATTATGGAAATGAAATCTCACAAAACTATAAATAGAATAGAGAGAGAAAAGAGACTGGACACAAGATTGGTTACAATCTCCACCACATATTGTGATGGACAAGTCTACCAGAGCATGTGTATTTATAGGCATTTTTTATTACATCCTGAATGGAAGATACATGAGGATGGTGCTCCAAAAATCGTGTATTTAAAAAAATCTACTTTATTTATAAAATCATTGCTTTTCGAACGATCTATTATTTTTACAAAAATATCACTTTTTAAAATGAAATGTTATTTTTACATAAAATATCTAAACTACTATCTTTTAACTATCTCAATAAATCCATGCACATTCATGCCCTCATGATTCTTCACCTGCTAAGTCAAAATACAATCACATTGAAAACCCTAAGATATTAACATCCATATAACATTCCATTATTCCATAAAGTACAACAAACAATGAGAGGGTTATGTAGTTTCTGGCAAAGAAAGTCTAGTTTGTAAGATGAAGAAGACCTTATATGGACTCAAACATTTCCCTAAACAATGATACCAAAATTCTGATGCTTTTATGAAGTCTGAAGACTATTCTCTAAGCAATGAGGATCATTCTCTCTACACAAAGAGATGCTCAAATGGCAGCTTGATATGCTTGATACTTTATGTCGATGATATATTGATCACTAAGAAGTCCTCTTATGACTTGTCAATTCTAATAGTTGAATGAGACATTTGTTATGAAGGATTTGGGGATACCAAACATATTTTTGGCATGCACATTACTTGTGATAGGAGTAAAGGATGCATATACTTGTCTCAAAGTGAGTACATATGCAAAGTACTTCACAGGTTCAATAAGCATGGTGGAAAGTTATTGAGTACACCTTTACCCACATATGTGAAATTGAGCAAGGATGATTACCCCAAATCAGATGAGGAAAAGAAATTCATGACCGAAATTCCTTATCAGTCTATTGTTGGTACTCTCATGTATATCATGGTAGTTACAGGACCACACATTGCATTTGTAGTGGGAGTTGAGTAGATACATATCTAATCCTAGCAAGAAGCATTGGGAAGCGCCAAAGCGGTCAAGATGATTTCGAGATTTTGAAGTGGCACTAAGGACAAGTGACTATGCTTGGGTAGAGGAAAGGCATCCATTTTTTGTTACACAGAATCTGATTATGTTGGTTGTGTAGAACATAAAAGTCTACATCAAGGCACCTTTTTCATTTTGTTGGAGGTGCTATCTCTTGGAGAGATCATCTTCAAGAATGTACAAATATTTCCACTACATAAGCAGAGTATGTTGTAGCAAATGAGGCATGTAAGAAAGCATTATGGCTTTTGCTTCTTGCTTGTGATATGGGTCGACCTCAACATATACCTGATTTTCTCAATGATAGTGAGAGTGCCATTGGTTTGACTAAGAATCCACTCTATCATGCAAAGACCAAGCACATTGAGGTGAGGTATCACTTCATTAGAGAATACTTAGTGCATTATTCTTGAGAAGGCTCATACTTGAGATAATGTTGCTAATGCTTTGACTAAAGCTCTACCATAGGATAGCTTTCAATATTGTTGTCACTTGTTGGGGGTTACTTGATTCATGATCTTATATAGTTACTTGTATACTTTGTAATATGCCCATGTGGGAGCTATTCAGATATTCTTTATCATTCTTGATATTTTTCTCCCATATTCACTTGGCCATATTGGCCTTTAGTGTGAAATTATTATCATTAGAGCCCATGTGAAAGGCCAAATGGCTGCTAGACACTTTTGTATGTGCTTTTCAATAAAACATTTAGTGGCCTAGTCAACCATAGACTATAAACTTGATCGCATTCCAAGAAATCTTTGTTCATGCTTCATGTGTACTGTGTGTTTTCTACATATTTTGCAAGCCTTGCGTGGAGTATTGTGTGCAACATCTCGAGCTCAGATTTCTACTCCAAGAGTATCATCATGGAGCTCTTGAGAAAGGGAGTCCATCGTGGTGCATCTCCATTGCAACACTTCATCCCATATCTCCTCGTTTTCCATGTAAGAGAGGACTCTTTATTTTAACACTCCTACAATTGCACCTGATGGACATCACTCTTACTCCATGATTTTGACAACTACTGCCAACGCCTATAAGATTGCATAAAAAAACTCCTCTATTCCTTGCCATCTTTTGTGACTATATATTTATGACACCCCAATTGAGTTGAAGTTGATTAGGATAGGTGGATTCTCTCATAGAGCCTCGAATCCAACTATGCCTACTTATAGCTTGACTCTAACTCCACCACACTCTAACATCTTAACTATGTTGCTTTCACTTCTTGTACCTCTGTTGTACCCATATAGACATTTGGTTGCATTCTCTAAGCTTGTAAGGACAAGTTTTGATGATTATGTCCTTCATCAAGAAAGTGTGCTAAATTGGAGTTTCTAAAGCATCTACCTGTGAGGTCTTAAATTTGAAGTTCAACTTTACTTTTTAAACAGAGATTTTCTCTTTGTATATGACTCTAATTCTTTTAAAAATCATATTTATAATCATTAATTTCATTCCACACAATAGAGTTGTCAGCAAACATTCATAACATATGCATTGTTTGTCTTGAACATTCATAACATATTTGGTATACATGATTTTGTTCATTTAAAATTTTCATTAATGAGAGGATTGTGATTGATTTTATTGATATAGCATAATGCTCTTAGTAAGACAAGCCTGGTTCAAATCTTGAATTACACAAATTGTTCATATATGTTTTGAATGTATGCTTATTATGATGTGTACTGCATAAATTGCTTCACAAATGAATACTTGTGTCAAGTCTCATGCTTAACACAATGGTGAAGATTGTGTAATGTACACTGATAGGTCTCGAGTTAGAATCCTGCACCCAATGACATTTTTTGAATTAATTTAGTCAACATAAGATAGATGATATAATGTTGCGAATGCATATGTATGTTGAAATCCATGCATAGTTTAATGATCATTTTATTCATATACATGCTGGAAGTCATGAGCTCAATGCTTAAATAGGTTCTATAATTGCTTTTGTTCATGATTACGTTTTTTAGTGTAGTCATTAATCACAAAGATTTGGTTTAATTTTAGTAGAAAGAAGAGATATGAAAGTTGTTCTAAACATATATTGCTTTGAAAAACCTTCCAAAAATTCATTAAGATTGTTATATTTTCTATTGATTTATGCTTTGCAAAGTTGGATGTGCATATAAATGATGATGATAATCCTAAAGTGATAACATTAACTCTTGTGCCACAATTTGGCCATTGTATTTCCAAGCATGATTGATGTGAATAAAAGTTTTATAATCACTAATGCTTTGTTGGTGCATGGAGCAAGCCTAAATGGTTGGCTGAATGCATATTCAACTCCTCATGATTCAAGAAGCTAAATGTACATTCATTTCATCATATGTTATGCAAGACTTAAAATGTTAAATGGTTAAGATTATCTCAGTAAAAGGTTAAAGAGATAAATGGAGAAATTCTCGTGAGTTCAATAGGAGCCAAAAGCCATGAAGTGATTTGAATTCAAAATTCAAATCATCTCCTAGAAATCATGATCACTTTTAGGAGGAAGGTCCAACAAACTATTGGAAGTGGGATGGACCTCAATAACAATAAATAACAGGTCTACATGATCTTCCAACACATGAACCTTAGCATACACACCTTAATACTCCAAAAGTGATGAGTGAGAGATATAGAGAGAAAAAACAAAATTTATAGTGTACGGTAAGTTAGGATGTTCACCTACACTATCTATATTCCAATGTCATATTATAGTCTGTGAATATGATACAATGTGACAATATCTTAATCTACATAGAAATAGGAACTAGATACAAGAGGTTGTGTGCCTAAGAGCTATGAAGAGTGTGTGTGTGTGTGAATATGGAGAATATGAGCACTTTAGAACTATTTAACAATAAAACCAAATTTTGATTAACCTAAATTAGAAACTAGTGGACTAACAAGTAGGAATTGAAATAGACTTGATGTTACAGGAACTCAACAATTGCTGATGATGGTAAGCTAACATGAACTCCTCTAGATGTCTCTAGATGTAGAGCACAAATCCTCCAAGAGTGTACCAAATCTTCCTCATGTAGAGGACATCCTCCTTGATCTCCAACAATCTTCAAAAGAACAGCTCCCCAAAGAGAGTGACTTGGGATGATTCTCACATAATGAGCCTATGCTTCTCAAATAGTGTGTCAGAATCTATGAAAATCACATCATCAAAAAGCTACGCAAGTGATCTCCAATAATAAGTTTGTACTAAAAAGCTTCGATCAAAAAATGATCCCAAAAATCCAAAAACCATTAAAAATTGGTCACTAGTTTTTGTAAAACTCCAGGTTAAAAGCTTTTCATATTCTACATCATTTGATGTCCTTGTTTTTTTACATTTGGCTCTTTCTTACCTTTAGTATCCATGAGAAAGGCCAAATGGCTACCGAACACTTCCTTGTATATGTTCTTTAATAGAACATATAGTGGCCTAGTCAGTCACAGACTGTAAGTTCGACCGCATTTGTAAGACCTAAGAAGAATGTCTTCATTCTCCTCTGTGTACTGCGTTTTTTGTGTGTTCTACAACATCTGTGCGAAGTACTGTGTGTGGCCTCAGGAGCTCGGTTTTCTACTCCACACATATCATTGTGGAGCTCTCAAGAAGGAGAGCACACTTTGGTGCATTGGCATCGAAATACTTCACTAGTATTAGAGCAATTCGACACAAAAAGCTTTGCTCCTTTTGTGCGAGCGAAGCGGACACCCCCCAAGCTTTCTTCAAGGCGGGGACTAAGGCGGTGGCCAAGGCATAGACCTTGGCATACCTTATCATTCATGTCACCAAAGTCACCGTTGGTGCGGTTGGCTGCGGGCGAGGGAGGACCTCAACGATCAAGGAAGATAGAGGTTCCCGGTACTTCCTAGGAGGTCACCCATCCCAGTACTACTCCCCCCAAAGCTTGCTTAACCGTGGCAATCTCTTACCACTAAGCTACTCTCTTGTGGTGTGTGAAGAAGGAGAAATACTAAGGTTGACATTACCTTGAACATATTTTGGTCCCTCAAAGCTTCATTCTTTGCTTTCAAAGCCTATTTTGAAGCATTTTTGGGTGTCTTTTGGATCCATTTTGAAGTACTTACGCACATAGTTCTCTTCACACAAGTCCAAGAACATCAAGAAGAGTGTTTTTTGTACTTCTCCAACAATAAATATCAACCTTTGGGGTTGTATTTTCAGCCACACTTGTAAAACTACAGGTCTCTTGAAAGGTTTCAGTTCTGGTGGGAGCTGTTGCAAATTTATGTGGGATTTTTGCGCCTAAAACATCAGAGTTGACAGACACTTGCAGGTGTTATTGGCTAGTTTTTGGGCTGTGTATTAAGCCTTTAGTGTCATTTTTCTGCATATATTTAGGACATACACACCATGTATGCTTCTGTGGATACCAGTTATGTACATCCATGAGGTCATTGATATAGCGGTTATGTTCTTTGCATAAAGCCTTTTACATTTGATAAAGAGGGTCGTGGTTAGGTTTTCTTAATTGGGAGACACCTAGATGTCAGGGTCTCTTCAGTGATGCAGGTGGAAGACTTACCCAACCTCGCCATAGGAGATGTATGATAGTTGTTCATAGGTGCCCGATAAGCCTATTTGGCTTCTATTGGGTAACTGATTATATGCAGTGGAGTCAGTGATTCACACTATGCAGGAAAACATGTCAATACTTGCGGCTTTATGATATTTTGACACTAGACATATGCTCATTTTGTAGAGGATACTCTGGAAAAATTTTCTAGATTTTTGGTTTTGTCAACTATACAGTGGTCAATTTACTCCTTGATACACTTATTCGTTGGTGTTCAGACTCTTCTAGCTCCATTATCATTCTATTCAGTTCTCTACCATCTCACGCACATCCGGTGAATCCGGGTCTAGTGCTAGTCTTCCGAGGAGGAGCTATAGCTTGCAGGGAAAAGACCATTTTGAGATCCGAAAATTTGATGGCACAAACTTTGCTCTATGGAAGAATTAGATTAAAGATGTGCTGATTCAAAGGAGGCAATGGAAGCGAGTAAATGGGATTTCAAAGAAGCCTACTAACATGGATGAAGATGATTGGGATAAGTTAGATGAAATGGCCAGGTCTACCATTCGTTTGCACCTGGTAGATAATTTTTAGTTTACAGTATTAGACTGTGAAAGTGGAGAGGAGCTTTGGAAGAAGTTATGCAATACATATGAAAAAGAGAGGACATCAAATAAAGTGTATCTGATTAGAAAATTATATGACCTTCGCATGAAGGACACAGATAGTGTTGTTGCTCATCTAAATGAGTCCGATTCTATATTCTCCCAGTTATAGGCTTAGAAAGTGGATATGGATAACAAAATGAAAGTAGTATTGTTGTTATGCACCCTGCCATCATCATGTGATACATTTTGCACAACTATTGGCAATAGTTCACCTAGTGGTAAACTTGTCTATGATGACATATGTGGAGCACACTTGAGTGAGGAGATTCATAGAAAATCTATGGTTGGCACTCAGAGTGGAGATGCATGTAATGATCGTGATTCTTACCAAGGAAAGAATCAGCAACGTGGTAGGAGCAAGAACAAGGAAAAGAATGGTTAACAAAATAAGAGTAGAAGTAAATCAAGGAAGAGGGATATAGAATGCCATTATTGTCATAAGAAAGAACATAGGAAGAAAGACTATTATGCATTGAAGAATGCTAAAGCTAAAGGACAAAATGTTGATGGGCATGTTAAACAGTTACCTGCATCATCTACTTTGACTCTGAAGATTGAAGAAATTAATGCTATTTCTGATGATGCTGACGTGTTGAAACTTGATAGCACTGTTCCATCTGAGGCGCTTATGGCTAATTTTCTTTCCCACACTTGGTTGCTAGATTCTAGTGCTCCTTTTCATGTGACACCACACAAAGAATGGTTCTCTAATTATGCAGCAAAAGCTCTCGGTACTGTGAGACTTGGTGACTCTTACCAGTGTGATGTTGTGGGGCTTGGAGATGTGGTTGTGCAGTTCATTGATGGTTCAAAATTTACTATGCATAATGTATGCCATGTACCTCAATTATCATGTAGCTTGATGTCAGTTGATCAACTTGATGACCTTGGTAATTGAGACTGAAAAAGGAACTAAGCTTAAGGCTTTACGTTCAGATAAAAGGGTTGAGTATACCTCACATGAATTCAACCATTTCTGTTAGTCTAGAGCGATTCGTAGAGATTTTGTAGCTGCTTATATCCTAGTAGAGAATGGTGTAGCTGAGAGGATGAATAGAACTATTCAAGATAGAGTAGTCTCTATGTTGCATCATGCAAACCTCTCACAAGGCTTTTGGGTAGAAGCAGTATTGATTGCAGTCCATGTGATTAACCTTTCATCTAGTACTGCAAAAGTTCTGAAAGTGGCACAAGGGTTGTGGATAGGGAAGACACCATATTATGATCATCTAGAAGTTGACACTCTCTTTGTATCACTTGTCCATTAGTAATCTATTTTATACTTCAATCTTATCAACATTGGAGATGAACTTGGGAGCATTGGAGACATCATTGATGAAGAGAAAATTGTGAGCCAAGTCATCAATGGGATCAAAGTGTTGAAAAATAGGAAGCCTGCACCACAACCACGAATTTCTACATGGATATGCAAGCACCCAATTTCAACACTCTCATGGGACAACTCTTCACCCATGAAGCCAAGCTCATGAAGAATGGTGAGAACTAGAAAGGTAACCAATCCTTTGTCCTCTATACAAATAAGAATTAAGGGCAAGGAAAACAAAGAAAAAGGAAAGAATGTGATGATGGAAGTACCTCTTAAGCCAATTTTTTAGGTAGAAGTAGACGTAGAGATTCAAGCGGAAGAGGCACAAGAGGTAGACAAGGCAATGTGAGAGCTCAAAGTTCATCACCCTATGCTATATGTGGTTTATCAAATCATATTACACCGAATTTCTTTAGGAATCGAGGTAATTAGAGAGGAAGAGGATACAACAGAGGAGGCTATGGAACTTCAAGAGGCAAGTACAACAACTTTTATGGTTAAAATTAAAACTACTAGAACAACAAATATCAAGGAGGATACAAAGGAAGAAGAGACTACAAAACTTACATAGATGATCAAGCTCAAAAGGATTCACTTTTACTTATGAACATGAAAATGAAGGATGGTGATTTTGATGAGCATGTATTCTACATAGATTGTGGGTGCTCAAATCATGTGGCAGGAAATGTAAATATACTCTTATACTTGGAAGATCAAAAGAACAAGCACGAAGTCCAAAAAAATGATGACACAAGACATCCAATTGAGAAGATAGGAAATGTGAAAACCTCTAATCGTAATATGAACTTAGTAAGTAGAGTCCTTTATGTGCAAACCATTACAAAGAATCTTATGAGCGTAGGTAAGATTATGGTTATTCACATTTGAACTCAAAGAAACCAAGAACATTTCTTTGTTCAAATATGGCACCCGAGTGGCCTCCCTTGCGCAACAACCCCCTCTATCTATAAAAAATCCAATGGGGATGAAATTTTTGAGTATGGAATGCGTTCTCTCCCACCCTCCTCGTCCTTCCACCAGCTGAATCCCAATCTTCCTTTTGAACTTCCCCTTCTGAATGCTTGTTGAACTTCAACTTCTCATAACTCTCCTTTCCATGTGTTCCTACTTGCCAAAAAGAACAAACTCTCTAATGTCCTACATGCAAAGATGTTTATGTGTTCATTTTTTTCCTTCTCTTTTTTTTTCACTTTATAATTTATATTGTTTAAAAATTTTTTCTGTACAATTAAGAGTTTGAGACATATGTTTATAGATTCAGATGCACAAAAAGTACAAAACACATGTGTAGTGCTATGTAAATGTGCACACATACATACAAACACATACACACATAAATGCAAATAAAAATACACACTTTCATCACAAAATCACATATAAACACTTACACACATAAAATCTAGGATCAAATACTCAAATTGACACACAAAATTGGATTTACACATATATTCACATTTACACCTCATATTATCACATCACTTTCTATTTTTTAGGTAGCTTCAAAGCATCTTCTTCAACTCCTTTCAATAAGTGATTGTACCAGTATTATCATAACCAAGTGAAACTTGGAAAGATTCATCAAAGACACATCATTTCAAAACATTCAATACGAAAGAGAAGAGGGTTAGAAATTCTTGCACGAAGCATTTTTTTCTATATCTGATCAAGTAACAGAGAGGGACTCTCTCTAACATTCACCCCCACGTATTGGAGCAAACCACTCACAAATTCGTGTTTATGAAGTCACACAAGAGTATGGACAAAGATAGAGACAAGTTCATTATAGATAATGACCAAGAAGGATGAAGAGAGCAATGGATAAAAACCATGAGACATGATTGTGCATATATTCACTTTAGAGGATGCTAATTAGTGTATTATAATTAGATAATCAATAAAGCAAGTGAATAACAATGTATTGATCATGATCCACTTACAAAATTATGGCTATATAGGTCAATTAAGACCTTAGAAATTTAGAGAATTCATTACCATAGAAGAGATAGAAGTGCCGAGTGAAATCTATAGAATTAGAGCTCAGTCTAATCCACATTTCTCTCAAGATGATCATGTGGATAAAAATCTTTATACATAGATCTAATTCAATAGTAAAAATGGCTATGATTAAAGTTTCATGTCTTAATTTCTTTCATAGTGTGTGTATGATTCATAAGAACATTCACATGTAAACCTTCTGAAGTGAAGACTCAAAAATGCCGCATCTCACCGATTAGTGTTTTGCTCACATCTAAGTGATGTGTGTTACGTTTTTTGTTTTTAAGAACTAGAAATATAAGTTGCAAGATAAGGAAGATATGTCCAAAATTATTTTGTACAAGGCTTTATAGTCTTAGATAAATCAAAGGTGGAAGTTACCTATGTCAAAGTTGCCATTTTTGGACAACAGTTTACAAATATACTTTGATCTTAGTGATTAATTGACGTTTTAGTCAGTCTAATCAATGATCTATTGTACCTCAAGGTTGTGCAAGGATTGTACAAATATTCTTATGTAATTTGAAGCATTACAACCCATGTCATTTCCAGGTAATGAAGCTAAATCTTGAGGTAGACTATTTGAAGAAGAATAGAGATTCATAACAGAAGAAGGAAGTATATTTCATCTTTCAACTTGGCAAGTGGTGAGCTATTGAGGTGTCTTTAAGCCATTTTAGACTTGACCTTGGAGAATTAGAAGGTCTCCATGAGTGGTATTAGAGCTAGAGAAGCAGATGAAGTCAAGAGATTAAAAGAAGTATCAACTACTGCACATTTTCACATCAGAGCTAAAGAAAGGATTGGAAGGCTGAAGTTTTGCAAAAGAACTTTAGAATGATATAAATTACATTAAAAAAGACCAGAATGATCTAAGAATTAACTTGAAAGGTATAGTCTCTAAATATAGAAGACTTATTTGTTGACACAAGCAACAAAAGGATGGGAGAAAGCATCCAAATAGATAAGCTTGATTGAGAAAACTATCTAGCATGTTCTATGACAATAGAATCACATCTTATGAGCCAAGATTTGATGGGATACATCACAATAGAAGAAGAAAAGCTAGAATTTAAAGCTTCTAGTCTTCCAACTAGGCAATGAAGGACTTTGGTGTGCAAAACAAGAGGAGCAAGGAGGAGAAGGAGGGAGAGAGAAGAGGAGAAGAGACGTGCACAGATGCGTGGAAGCCTTGAACCCCACATAATGATCTCTCTTGAGTAAATGCTATATATATGATGTATATATATGAATATGGGGGTACAGTCACATGACCTTTACATCCCCAACAATCTCCCACTTAAGGGTCAATGTGACCATAAGTGGAATAATATATAAAGAATGATGTAGCACTATACAATAATGTACAAGAAGAGTTTGGATCTCAACCCATACATATCAACCTACACCAACTGCCTCGAACAATGTGTATCCATGCACCTCAAGCTACTCTAGACTCATATCGATAAGAGTCAAGCTCACATATGATTGATGCAAGAACTGATGAAGTTTTTGCAAAGATCCCACTTGCTCTATGCATGTGTCAATCATTGAATGACTGACAAATTCAAGTGCAAATGCTCCAATAACAACTGCAATGTCTAGTCTTGAGCATAACAACTCGTTTATCAAACACTCGAATGCTGAGGAAACATGTGCTATCCTGGCTTACCTAAGCATATCATCCATGCCTGTACCGAAAACATTCAAAGCACCATCATCAAGACCAACATGTCCTGACATATCTGTGTCAACATCTGGCATGAGCGAATCCAAGAATGATTGCATGATTGCTGACTCATTAGCATCTAAATCAGTCATCCTGTCAACCGAGGATGTGTCTAGGTGTGCATCCTGAGAGCTAGTATGCTCTGGCATACATTGTGTATCATAAGAGCTATCAAATAGACCTCTGTATATGTAGACAAAATGAGACATGACGATTCTCACATCGCACATAAGGCTAAACTCCCACTGAGACGAGATTGTCTCTCACATGAAGTACCTGTAGTGGATACATGTGTCCAATCCTGACTGACAAGCATAAGTTGTACCAACTACAACTGAAAATAATGCTCACCAAGGAATGCATAACATCTGCTCTCCTGTAACTGGCTAAATGAAATAAAGCTCACAGGGAATGAAGGCACATAATGTACATGTCTGAGAATAAGTGATGGTCCACTAGGTAGCATAATACATACATCTCCTACACCCTCAATGTTATATGTCGTACCATCGAGCAAGTGCACACATCCACGACTCTCACCTGAGAATCGACAAAACCACTCATGATGTGGAGTAAACATACATGTATAACCCTGCACAGCTAATGTATGCCACATCTGAGCGTTCCATCTCGGAAAGTCAGTGCCATCAAACCGAGAAGACACCATGTTGGCAATCCAAGAGACTAGCAATGTAAGCACAGACTAGAAACAATACTCTATCACCAATAGGATGACACTTGCATATCCATATGCATAACTCATATCACATATGTCTCACTGGAGAAGAAAACCATGTGAACCACTTATCACATAACCATGCATCTAGCATGAACATAAAATCATGCGTATAAGCTTGCTCACCAAGTCTCCAAACTGATCAAGTAGATATGAAAGAATCCTAGAAAAAACTTCCATAGATTATCCCCTATAAACTGAGCAATCAAACAAGATAACAAATAACAAAAGAACAATGAGTAACCTGTTACCACCTCTCACTAATCCAACCAAAGATAATGGCAAATGCACATGCCAAAAAACTAATGGAAATACATACCAATACAATGGCAATACACCTCCTACTCAAGAATGAAACCTGCAAGATGGTGCAACTTGTCACAAATACCTATGACCAAGTCCAAGTGAATGGAGATAAACAATGATCCAAAGCTAGCGCACAAGCTTCAAGTTCCACTAGAGCTCTCTTCTAGCATAAAAGCTGACAAAATTTTGGCAGCATCTCCTCTATAAAACGGAATCTGAACTAAATAAACCATGTGGGAATCACCATCAACAATATCAAATCAATGAACATATGCTAATAGAATAGCCAATGAAGGTGACAAATAAGTGTGGAACTGAGGCTCCAATCTAGATCATGTACTTGTAAAGAAAAAAAGCATACAAGTACCAACTAATATCCAAATTCAACTCTCATAAAATATGTGCAACCGGCAAATAAATCCATAACTAAGTGGCATAAGCAAGATATAGACCACAATGCCACTATACATCCATGATCAAACTCATGATGGCATAAACCTCAAAAAGGCTATACCACAATGTCATCTCACATACCAAACACGTGAAAAGATCATACTCTACTCTCATATGGAGGAGTTACCACAGTGATCATACATGGATAATGCCATGAAGCTCGAAAGGTAAGAACTTGCACACCAAAAGATCTCTCTCAAAGAAGTTTCAAACCAAAATGAAACTCCAAAAGCAACTAGGGTTCTTTTGGTGAAAATATGTTGCTCTGTGTTTTGCTATTTTAGAGGTGATAACCTCTGAATCTAAACTTTCACTCTAAAGAAACTTCAAGAAATTTTTCTTTGCTACGTAACCATATAAAGAACACCGCAATCGGAGGTGTGTAGCTCAAGATATGCACAAAACAAGCATCAAATATCAATTTCACCTTTACCTACAACATTGGTGATCTGTACTTTGCAATTTTGGTGACCTTGCACTCAGTAGTTGGATCTATTTTCTTCTATCAACTTCTAGATTCTATTCCAAACTACGTATAACAAGTTGAATCGTCTCATTCCTATTTGTAATTCTCAACTTATAGCCAAAACACTAAACTATTGTCCAAGTGATTGTAGATTCGTCTTTTAGATCAGTCTGCATTTTTTGAATTTTTGACAATCTAAAACTCTAAACTAGGTTCTGCAGCCTGCTACGAAGTTGTAAAGCTATGAACAGAACTTTAACATGGATCAATCCGAGCTTCCTAGCTCGCATTATAGCTGAAATAATGAACTATTGTTGAGAGATGCTAACCTACACTTTCACCTCTTGTGACCTAAGCTTCCATTGGAGCTTCTTGCACACAAGCCTTCAACATGCTTTGATACCAATGAAAGGCTTTGGTGTGCAGAACAAGAGGAGCAAGGAGGAGATGGAGGGAGAGAGAAGAGGAGAAGAGACACGCATAGATGTGTGGGAGCATGGAAACCCACATAATGATCTCTCTTGAGGCAATGCTCTATATATGATGTATATATATGAATATGGGGGTAAGGTCACATGACCCTTACATCCCCAACAGGCAAGAACTTTTAGATTTGAAGAATTGGATGAGGAAAGATGCTCAAGCAAGGAGCATTATCTACATGGCTATCAATGACAATCTCTTGCCACATATCAGAGGGCTAGAGAGTGCAACTGATATATGGTATGCTTTGGAGGAACATCTCCAAAATACAACTAAGTAAAGGAAGGCCTCACTATGGGTAGAATTTACAACCTTAAAAAAGAAAGCTTCACAATCGATTTTTTATTATGTAACATAGATGAAATATATGGGAGATTGTTTAGGTGCAATTGATGAAGACATTGAAGAATATAAATTGGTAACATAGATCCTTACAAGGTTAAGGGGAGATGAAAGGTGAAAGACTTTCATATTTTCAACTAAATTATCATTAGATTACTTCACTCCATATCTAATTAATTGTTAGGACACATGCTAACATTGGAATAGGATGTTAAAGGAAAGAATGAGAAAAGCATAGGTCAAGTTATGTATTCAAAGGACAAGAAGAAGAATGCTAAGGGTAACCAAAAATCAAATGAAGAAGAAGGCACCTCAAATCAAGCTAGCTTTACTAAATGCAAAGCAAATAGCAAGAGTAGTGGAAGAGGTGAAAGAATAAAGAAAATGGTAGAGCTTGCAAGATTTGTGGTAAAACAAATCATTTGGAAAATGAATGTTAGCACAATAATGAGAACAATGGCAATTACAATAAGAACTACAATCAAAGAGATAGAGGAGGAAGAAACCAAAGAGGTAATTTTAGAGGTAGAGGTGGTATGAATACAAAGGAGGTGTAGCAAACTTTCAAAACCAATCTTACAACAACACCTACTACAAATATGCATCAGATCAAAAGCAGGATTCAACTCTATTCATGAATGCTACACATGAAGCAACAAATGAAGATCAAAGAGTATTCTAAATTGACTCAAGGTGTAGCGATCACATGAGTGGCAACAATTTCTTGATGACTAACATGGAGGAGAAGGTAAATGGACATACAATGAAAATAGGAGATAACAACAAACACAAAGTGGAAAGCACTGGATCAATAAAGACAAAGAATGGAATTGCACTTCTGAGTAAGTGTTGGGGATTCGTGGACAAGAAGGAGTTTGAGGGTTTGTAGGAGAAAAAGGAGATGATGAAAATGGAATAACAGTGAGAACTTCTGCAAAGGAATACTCTTGGAAACCTTGAATATTGATTATCCTTCAACAATTACAATGACTGCGCACAGTCTAATCAATGACTAAATACAACTTTAGAGAATATCAATTACTGAAGACCAATTATCTCAAGTCCTCTAGCAGCGGCCTCTCCTGCACCAATCCTTCACTTGCTTCCCGCTTCCCTTGTGCACACCTTGCACTAAGCTTCCGCCAAGCTAAGGAATTGGTATCACGGAGCACACACGCAATAGACCTTGGGACTCTTGGAATCCAACCCGCCTTCTCTGCACACTTTCCTCTTGACACCTCTTGCACTCTTGAATGTCGTCGCACACTGGAGGCTCTTCTTGCTTCCTCTCTTGCTTCCTCTGAAGCTCTCCCTTGCTCCTAGCTCTCAATGTGTCCAAGAATAGCCTTTGTCCTTCTTTTGTTGAGTCCGCCGGTTCGCGCACTCTAACTGCAATACAATCTTGGTGTCCTTTCAATGTCCCAAGATTGTCTTTTTGAACTGGTCCTCAAGGACTCGCTACTTTGTCCTGTAGTGACTTTAGAACAAGAGTGACTTTCAAAATAAAATTTTTGATTGGGCGGCCCATTTCCACCTTTGCGTACGCGGCCTTCCACCTTCACCTTTCCTTTTAATTCTTTACTTTTGCACCTTAAGATTTTAAATTTATCCTTTGAACCTTAAGAGGAAAAATACTTTGCACCTTTAGTTTCAACCGGTTAGGGCTCTACAGATGCCCACCACCTAAAGATCTCTCCGTCCCGGAGAGACAACAGCGATACAAAACTGAGAAATTGCAAAGACACAGACATGAAAACAACGAAACGGAGGCAAGAAAAAAGGTAAAGGGTGTGTATATTAATAATTTAAGAAAAAATATAAGGCACCCTACAAGAATTATTTAGAAATCAAAGGGATGAGTAAATTATTGACAAAGCGATAATGGAATCTAAGAGCAATTATTATGACTCTGGATGAGCAATTTATTTATACTGTGGATGGCAATTTATTGTGGAGGTTGATTGAGATTGTCAGCCGAGGTTGATGGAGAAGGGGGCAAAGGAGCAGAAGCTTGTTCGATCGTAAGCTGTAGCGAACTAAGGCATTGCCTAAGATGATCCCTTTCCCGGCGGATACGTCGGCATGCAGCATTAGCACAAAGCCCTAAGTTGGAGCGATTCTGAAGATCTTCTAAGGCTTTCATCGCAGAGTCGGCCATATCGCGATAATGATCTCTCTCTTCTTTGAGCAATCGCGCCGTTTCGGTGAGAGAGTGCCATTGAGAGTTGGCCATGCAATTGATGTTTTCTATTGTTGAGATGTACTGTTGATGAATCGAAGCGGCGGCCGATACCGAATCCAAGGAAATCTGGGAGGCCTGAGCATTGCCGAGAGCGACTACACTCGCGTCCTGTAGTAATTGTAAAAAGGAAGGGGTTGATGGGAGGTCAAAATGCGGAGGGGGATTGGCCGTTGGAGTAGGAGGGGGAGGGGAAGGGTAAATGACCTGCGGAGGAGGAGGAAGGGTTGGAAAGGAAGATGTAGTGGGAAGGGAAGGATTGGGGGAAGGGAGTGGTCGACTGATAGGGATATTACTGATAGAGGGTGAGGTGGAATCCGGGTGAATTGGGGGCATACAGGTGGGGTTTTGAGGGTTGAGCTGTGTTTGAATGAGTGGCGTGAAAGCTGAAGAGAGGGGAGGTCTAGGTATAATGGGAGGGGTAGGCATGGATGGAGAAGTGGTAGATGCAGGAGGGATAGGGGAAGAAGATTGGGTAGTGAAGGAGGGGACGTGAGGGGGGGTAGTCATGAAAGGAGAAGGGGTAGATGCAGGAGGGAGAGGTGAAGACGATTGGGGAGGGAAGGAGGGGACGTCAGGGGGGGTAGTCATGAATGGAGAGATGGTAGATGCAGGAGGGATAGGTGAAGAAGATTGGGGAGGGAAGGAGGTTACATCAGGGGGGGTAGTCATGAATGGAGAGGTGGTAGGTGCAGGAGGGATAGGTGAAGAAGATTGGGGAGGGAAGGAGGTTACATCAGGGGGGGTAGTCATGAATGGAGAGGTGGTAAATGCAGGAGGGATAGGTGAAGAAGATTGGGGAGGGAAGGAGGTTACATCAGGGGGTGCGGATGCGGGTGTCGATGCGGAAGCTGAGTCAATTGAGATTAGAGGGGGGGAGGGAGATGGAGCAATGGACGGTCCAGGGTGGGTAGGGAGATAAGCAACATTGTGGGCAGATTGTGCGTGAATGTGATAGAGCCAAGCTAAGAAGGGTGCAGAATAGATGGAAAATGCATGAGAGCCTCTAGAGATAGCCTCGCGGAGTCGACGGGAGCGCAAAGTCAAGGAACTATAAATGAGGGTTGCGTAAGGGTAAGGACGGCTATGGAGAAAGCATAAAAGCGGATCGGCGATACGAATATCTGACCAAGGAAGCGAAGAAGTTTGACTACGTAGTAAGAAGAAAAAGATGAACGCATTGAGAAGGGTGGTCATGCGGAGCGAAAACCTAGCATTACTTTGAAAGTGTGTGGTACAAAAGGCAATAGTAGCCGAGGCGGACAGTCCAGAGTAGAGGAAAGGGGGAGC
Organism: Ceratopteris richardii; assembly: GCA_020310875.1. Classification (NCBI taxonomy): domain Eukaryota; kingdom Viridiplantae; phylum Streptophyta; class Polypodiopsida; order Polypodiales; family Pteridaceae; genus Ceratopteris; species Ceratopteris richardii. The sequence goes on along the minus strand of CM035424.1, from coordinate 89,590,754 downwards.
ATGAAAATGTAATAGGGGGGACCCAATACTGGCGGCAATGTCTGGGATGAAGAGAGTGCCGGTTCTAAAATGAGGGAAGAGGCGGATAGCTTCATAAACCTGGGTAAAATTGGTGGGGTTATTGAAGAAAACATTAGCCAAGCCCCACAAGCCCGCCTGCTGAAGATCCTCAATGGAAAACATTTGACGAAGGGCAATGGTAGGTAGGGATAAACGCATTCGGATTTGGAGGTTTAAGTTAGGTGGGAGAAACAGGCGCATATAATCCCCGGTTGGTGAAGATGGGTGAGATGAATGAGACATAGAGTGGGAAGGAGAAGGAGGTTGCGGGATGGGAGGTGGGGAATAAAGGTCGGTGGAATCAGAGTGTATGGAATAAATAGGGAGATCAAGGGCCGTAGGAGGTGTTGGATTAGCTTGAACAGATTGTTCTGCCGATGAGGGAGGAGGTGGATTGGGATGGTCAGAGGGAATCGCGGAGGTGGGAGAGGATGGATTTTGAAGTTAGGAGGCAGCTGGGATGGAGGATCGGAACGAGCACCCGGAGTGGAGGGGTCAGCCATTGATGGAAATGGGGAGAAGAAGTGGAGCAAAAGAAAGCCTATGTAGGGAAAGGGGAATTGAAGAGGGTGGGGACAGATGATGTGGCTGTGGCGGGATAGCGGAGGGGTTAGGCGGTGGGGGAAGAGGGAGGGGAGGGAGGTAGTTGACGGCGGGGTAGTCGGTGGTGGAGGGGGGGGAGGGGTAGGGGGTGTGCGGGAAATCGAATGGAATGGAGGGGGTGGGGCTTGATGGGTTGAGGTGATGGGAGAGGGTGGGGTGGGCCTGGAGCCGGCAGGGCAGAGGGGTTGAGGGGGTTGGTAGGAAGAGGGGGCGCGCGGGGGCCGAGGAGGAGGGAGGGGGTTGAGGTGTGCGGGGTTGAGTTGGTGGGAGGTGGTGGGGTGGGGCGGGCGATGGCGGGTAGAGGAGGGTGGGGCGCTGCGGGGTGCTGAGGGGAGGGTTGGGGAGGGGTGTTGAGGGGGTTGGAGGGGGTGAGGGGGGTGGTAGGAAGAGGGGGGGCGCGCGGGGGGTCGAGGAGGAGCGGTGGGGTTTGAGGAAGAGAGATGGGGTGCCGAGGGGAGGGTTGGGGAGGGGTGTTGAGGGGGTTGGAGGGGTGAGGGGGGTGGTAGGCTGCGGGGCGCCGAGGGGAGGGTGGGGGAGGTGGTTTGAGGGGGTTGGAGGGGGTGAGGGGGTGTGGTAGGCTGCGGGGCGCCGAGGGGAGGTTGGGGGAGGTGGGTTGAGGGGGTTGGAGGGGGTGAGGGGGGTGGTGGTCTGCGGGGCGCCGAGGGGAGTTTGGGGGAGGTGGGTTAAGGGGGTTGGAGGGGGTGAGGGGGGGTGGTAGGCTGCGGGGCGCCGAGGGGAGTTTGGGGGAGGTGGGTTGAGGGGGTTGGAGGGGGTGAGGGGGGGTGGTAGGCTGCGGGGCGCCGAGGGGGAGGGTGGGGGAGGTGGGTTGAGGGGGTTGGAGGGGGTGAGGGGGGGTGGTAGTCTGCGGGGCGCCGAGGGGAGGTTGGGGGAGGTGGGTTGAGGGGGTTGGAGGGGGTGAGGGGGGGTGGTAGGCTGCGGGGCGCCGAGGGGAGGGTGGGGGAGGTAGGTTGAGGGGGTTGGAGGGGGGTGGTAGTCTGCGAGGCGCCGAGGGGAGGTTGGGGGAGGTGGGTTGAGGGGGTTGGAGGGGGTGAGGGGGGTGGTAGGCTGCGGTGCGCCGAGGGGAGGTTGGGGGAGGTGGGTTGAGGGGGTTGGAGGGGGTGAGGGGGGTGGTGGTCTGTGGGGCACCAAGGGGAGTTTGGGGGAGGTGGGTTGAGGGGGTTGGAGGGGGTGAGGGGGGGTGGTAGGATGCGGGGCGCCGAGGGGAGGGTGGGGGAGGTGGGTTGAGGGGGTTGGAGGGGGTGAGGGGGGGTGGTAGTCTGCGGGGCGCCGAGGGGAGGTTGGGGGAGGTGGGTTGAGGGGGTTGGAGGGGGTGAGGGGGGATGGTAGGCTGCGGGGCGCCGAGGGGAGGGTGGGGGAGGTGGGTTGAGGGGGTTGGAGGGAGTGAGGGGGGTGGTAGTCTGCGGGGCGCCGAGGGGAGGGTGGGGGAGGTGGGTTGAGGGGGTTGGAGGGGGTGAGGGGGGGTGGTAGTCTGCGGGGCGCCGAGGGGAGGTTGGGGGAGGTGGGTTGAGGGGGTTGGAGGGGGTAAGGGGGGGTGGTAGGCTGCGGGGCGCCGAGGGGAGGGTGGTGGAGGTGGGTTGAGGGGGTTGGAGGGGGTGAGGGGGGGTGGTAGTCTGCGGGGCGCCGAGGGGAGGTTGGGGGTGGTGGGTTGAGGGGGTTGGAGGGGGTGAGGGGGGGGTGGTAGGCTGCGGGGCGCCGTGGGGAGGGTGGGGGAGGTGGGTTGAGGGGGTTGGAGGGGGTGAGGGGGGTGGTAGTCTGCGGGGCGCCGAGGGGAGGTTGGGGGAGGTGGGTTGAGGGGGTTGGAGGGGGTGAGGGGGGGTGGTAAGCTGCGGGGCGCCGAGGGGAGGTTGGGGGAGGTGGGTTGAGGGGATTGGAGGGGGTGAGGGGGGGTGGTAGGCTGCGGGGCGCCGAGGGGAGGGTGGGGGAGGTGGGTTGAGGGGGTTGGAGGGGGTGAGGGGGGGTGGTAGTCTGCGGGGCGCCGAGGGGAGGTTGGGGGAGGTGGGTTGAGGGGGTTGGAGGGGGTGAGGGGGGGTGGTAGGCTGCGGGGCGCCGAGGGGAGGTTGGGGGAGGTGGGTTGAGGGGATTGGAGGGGGTGAGGGTGGGTGGTAGGTTGCGGGGTGCAGGGGTTAGGATGGAGTGGGGTGATGAAATTGCGTTGCTAGTCTCCAGGCTTCTCTTTGAGACCCGGGCCAAGAAATCTTGCATCCGATATAGACAAAGGAAGCGCGCAACCTGCCTGAAAATCCGGGAGAGCTGAAGGGAGCAAGAATGAAGAGAAGGCATATTATATAGCAATGAGGAATGAAGGAGCACCTCCTAAGCAAGAATGGTGGACCATAAAAGGGTGCTCAAAAGAGAGGAGATGCAACTCTTAATCTTAGCCATTCAAGGGAGAACAAAGAAATGGGTATTAATGAAAGTTATTGTGCAGCAGTAAGGGCCATCCAAAAAAAACTTTTGCGCCCAATTTTATTTAACGGTGGAATTGAGAAAATAAATGAAGAAAATTAAAAAAAATGGCGCCGAAAAAATAAACCAAACCAAAAACCATCAGGAACAAAATAAATGAAACTACAATGGTTACGGCACTTGATAATAAGCCTTGAATCTTGAAATGTTTACTAAAGGTAGGGTGTTGCCAGCGAGGGTTTCCAATTGCACAGCACCCCAATGCAATGTCTTCAGCACGCGAAAAGGTCCTTCCCAGTGAGGGATCCATTTCCCTTTTGCAGTCGTATGAGGGTTAGGTTTATGGAGAAGAACTAACATGCCTGCCTCGATGTTGTTTTTCCACAGATGTCGATCATGTGCCTCCTTCCGTTTCATCTGAGTCTCTATCAATTGTTTGGTTGCTAGTAGACGAATCTCCTCCACTTTATTTAAAGCTCCTAGCCTCTGAGAGACATCACAATCCTTCTTTCCCTGCATGAATGCTATCTTAGGCGATCCATGTAAAAATTCAAAGGGCTCGATGGGTAATATGCCATAAACCAGTTGGAATGGGGAATATCCAGTGGCCTCTTTGTAGGCTAACCTGTATGCCCAAAGTGTACCTAAGTACGCACTGCCCCATGAAGTGGGTTGCAACATACACTCCTTTCTTAACATTGAAATTAGAACCTTATTTGTAGACTCAGCCTGTCCATTTGCTCGTGGATAGTAAGCACAAGAGGTCCTATGAAGATTTCTGTACCTGTTGAAGATTTCTTGCAGGACTTTATTGACAAAATGGGTACCTTGATCAGTACAAATTTCAAGTGGACAACCAAACCTGCAAATGATGTTACTATAAATGAAATCAGCAACAGTTTGGGCAGTGCAATCTGTGGAGGCAATAGCTTCGGCCCACTTAGTTGCATAATCTGTAGCTATCAGGAGATATTTTTCTCTTTTTGGAAAAGCGGGAGGGTAGATGGGCCCTACAAAATCTAGCCCCCACTTCTCAAATGGTTGCCAGGAGGTGGAAATGACCAAGGGGTTATTTCTCTGCTTTGTTGGCTTAGGTCCACACCTTTGGCAAATATCACATGCCTTACCCCATTCATCTGCATCCCTGAAAATTGTAGGCCACCATAGACCCGCATCCAGTATCCTCTGACTCATAATATGTCCTGGGAGGTGCCCACCACCTGTTCCTTCATGTGCAGAGTGAAGGACTTCCCTCACTTCTTCTTCTTCCAAACACTTCCTGAACCGGTCATCTTTGCCCTGTTTGTACAATTTATCCCCGATGAAGGTATATGGTCTACTCTTGATGAGCAGGCTCTTCTTTTGTACAGCACTAGCCTTTTCTGGATACAATCCAGTTTTAATGAAATTTTTAATGTCGTAATACCAACCGTGAGCTTTTACAGCAAACAAATGAGCATCTGGAAAGTCATCATTGATTCCACTAGATTGATTCATCATATTTATTCTGGATAGGTGATCCACCATAACATTGTCTTTCCCTGGTTTATGGACTACAGAAAAATCAAATTCTTGGAACAACAATAACCACCTCCATATTCTACCGGTGGCCTAGGGCTTGTTGAGTAGATATTTTAGTGGTTGGTGATCTGATATAATAATAAATTTTACCCCCAATAAGTAATGGCGGAATTTTTGAACGGCAAAGACCATTGCTAGTGCTTCCCTTTCAGTAGTACTGTAATTCCTTTCAGCCTTGGTCAAGATTCTACTGGCATATTGAATTGGCCTGTCCATTTTAAATTCTTCACTGGGTTGAGTCAGAACTGCCCCCACTGCATATGCACTGGCATCGACATGTATATGAAAGATTTTTGACCACTCCGGGGTGACCAAGATAGGAGCACACACTAACCGTGACCGTAATGTCTGATATGCTTTTTCCTCCTCTTCTTCCCATTTGAAAGGTACTTCCTTACATGTGAGTCTAGTCACAGGTCTAGCTATCTCTGCATACATTTTTATAAACCTTCTATGATAACCGGTATGCCCCAAGAAACTCTGGATCTCTTTAGGAGATTTAGGTTTAGGTAACTTTAATATAGAAAGAATTTTGTCAGGATCTGGGGCCATACCTTTAGCCGATACCACATGTCCTAAAAGGGTTCCTTCTGTCACAAGGAAATGACATTTATTTGGATTGAGCTTTAACTTAGTTTCTCTGCATCTTTGGAAAATATTCTGCAGCTGCCTCAAGTGCTGGTCCAAACAATCTAGATGAGTTTCCTTGTGAGATCCTGAAAATGAAGAGAAGTCATCCATGAAGATTCTAAGTGATTCCAGCAATAGGGGGCCAAAAATGAGATTGACCGTTCTGTTAAATGTGGCTGGAGCGTTTCTGAGCCTAAATGGCATTTTTACATACACATACGTTCCCCAAGGTGTGATAAAAGAAGTCTTTTCACGATCCTCTGGGTGTATTGATATTTGATTATAGCCACTGAATCCATCCATAAAACTATATAGTGCATGCCCAGCCACTTCTTCAATGACCTGTTCTGCAAAAGGCATAGGGAACCCATCTGGAATGGTCACCTTGTTGAGAGCTCTAAAGTGCACACAAATTCTGATTTTATTAGTATTCTTCTTTGGTACTATAACCATAGGCGAGAGCCACTCTGAGTGTTCCACAGGAATGATGATTCCTGCATCTTCCATCTTTTGGATTTCCACATAGACAGCTTCGGCGTACTTTGGATTAAGTCTATAACTCCTTCCTCTGATGGGTCTGGCTCCATCAACCAGAGGAATTCTGTGCTCTCCATAAGATGCAGGCACTCCTTCTAAGTCTTTATAATGCCAGGCAAAAACATCTGCATACTGGGTCAAGAATGATTTTACCTTTTCTAGGAGCTGTGGGTGGCTCCACAACCAAGTGGCTACCAGAACTGGCTGATTATTGTTTTGAGTGCATAAGTGTATTTCTTGGACCGGATTTCTTGTTACCATATTATCTCCGTGTGCATCTGCTTCCTTGTCTTCTTCTACTAGCTTTTCGTGCATTGCTTCATAAGCAGGTGTATTTTGGACTTCGATGTGTTCCTCCTTGTCCTGCATCCATCCTGCAGGGATTTCTTGAATTGGGAAAGAACATTCAACCTCAGAATTTTTTACCTTGTTTTGAGCTTTGGAAACTTCGTTATCTAGGGTTGACACATCCTCCTCCAATTTGTATTTGAGGGGTATCTTCCTGCCCCTTCTGTGGTCAGTGATGGGCTCTCCCAATCCATCAACGTGGACCTTTCCCTTGTCTTCATCATAGCCTCCAATCGTGCCAGGATTATCAAGAAAAATTCCAAAACAAGAAGAAGAGTTGCCGGCTTGAAGCCAACTTAAAATATCCTCTTCTTCCTCAAAATCTATTTGGGGTTGATCCTCCGCTTCTGTTTCCATGCAAATGCTCACTGTTTGCATCATACTAGTGTTTCCTTGATTGTCTGGGCCTTCTTCTAAATGAACTTGTGTCAGCTCCTGCCCTTTCTTTTGCACCCACATAGTGTCCTTACCCCAATCATGAATGACACTGGCATGCCTCAGCCAAGGTCTTCCAATTAAGAGAGGAAATCCTCCTTCAACCTGGGGCAATCTTAAAACCACAAAATCTAGAATGAATAGATTACCTTGTACTTCAAGTGGAACTTTTGGGATTACCCCCAAGGGCCTTACTTTGCTCTGATCTACCAAAGTAACCGTGAAATTTGCAGGTCTTGAAGGGTGGAGTCCAATCCTTTTCATGGTATGTTCAGGCATCAAGTTAATGCCAGAACCACCATCTACAATAACACCTTGAAATTCATGACCCTTGATTGATATTGTAAGCCGAGGGCTTTTATAATCTGTAAGGGATGCTTCCCCCCTAATTATCCCTTTATGTAAGATAGCAGTTTTAGCCACTAAGCTTGTCGTAGAAGCCTCATCAATTATCTGCAATAATTCTGACCTGAATTTCCCATCCATCTTTATTAAATCAAAAATACTACCCTCCTTCTTCATTGACTTGAGTAGTTTTGAAGCCTCTGACTCTTTAAGAGAGTGAGCTTCATTTGCTTTGCCAAACTCTTCTTGAGCCCTGTTGAAGGCATGCCCAATGGCATCACTGGTGCCTGTGAGGCATTCATTGTGATTTGTGTCTGCACTTATAGTATCTTTGTCTTCAATTGCAACTCTGTCTTTGTTCAATTCCTTAATTATCAATTCTTGATTTTCTACCACTTTTGCCGTTCCCTTGCTTCTTGTCTGTACTGCAAAAGATTCGAGTTCTTCTAATTGTACCACTCTAGTGGATGGTGAGGGTTCATTCACCTGAGGTAATGTCTCCTCCTTGAATACAGAGATCATTTGGAGATGGGGTCCGGAAGTAGAGGCTTGATTCTTAGGACAACAGTTTGTATAGTGATCTCTGGCCTCTGGACAATTCCTGCAAGGAGGTGCATTTTCCAGAAGGGTGCACCTAGATTGGTAGTGCCCACATTCTCCACATCTGAAGCAAATAATTGGCCTTCTAGGCCCATTTGCAAGGTTAGTTCTCGGTCTAGGATTATAGTTATTACCTTGGTTTGTTGCTGCTGCCATTACATTTGCTGGTGGCAAGAGCCCTCCTTGTGTCCAGTATGTCGTTGTCGGCATTCCCCTTACTTGGCATTCATGGGCCTCATGCCCAATCTTCCTGCATAATTAACAAGTCACATTTAGCAAAGGACATTCACTTACTATGTGTCCTTGCTTGCTGCACATGGAGCACCAGAGTCCCGTTTTAATGCCGCCTCCTTTTAATTCTTGCAACTCCTGCCTCAGCTGAGCTAGTTCCTCTGCTTGGGCTTCCTCTTCCTTTTGGAGCTTGAGGGCTTCAATCTCTCTTCTCAGCTGAGCTACAGTAGTCTCCTCCTCTGTGTAGGGCTTATTCCTTTTCAAGCCCTCCAGTTCTCTTCTTAACTGGCTCACTGGGTCCTCCAGTTCTGTACCATATGATGGTTGGGAAGAAGTTGCACCATACTGGTGCCTTATCTATACCAAGCGGGTGGCCGTATTGATGAACTCCTCAACAGAGGCAGTAGGTAGCACTAACTCTTTTATTTTGCATTGGGTGACCACAGGTAGAGGTTTGGCTAACCACTTCTTGACAAAGAAGTCGTGTGGTGGATCCGGTAGTTTAGCCATTAGTGCTTTGGCCCTGGTCACGAACTCGGGGAACTTCTCTCCTGGACCCAACTTCAAGTTTTCCAATTCTTCTATAATGATCTCAGCCGTGTTGCCATGCTGAAATTGATTCTTAAAGGCCTCTTTCATCAAATCCCAAGAGGTAAAGTGATTTTCAGCAAACTGGCTAAACCACTTGTCTGCCAGACCTTCCAATGTGGCGGGGAAGAGTATCAAGAAAGCATCTTCCCTACCCATTAGCCCCCTAGTCTTACATAATGCAAGAAATCTTCGAATGTGCTCATCTGGGTCCTCATGGGCTAAACCTCTAAAGGAGGGAAATTTTATGTTTAATCTGGAAAGCAAGATTTCTAGGTCCACCTGTCCTGCCATGCTTCCTACCGATGAAGTCGATGAAAGTGGACTCGATGATCTTCTGTTCGTCTTTCTTCTTGTCTGCTTGCACTTGATTCTCAAGGTTTGTGACCGGGTCGTGGTCATGAGCTATTCATAGTCCACTTAAAATGAGACACTTGATAAAAGTATGTACCTTTTGGCCCACTGGAGTAATGTTGTCGACACTGGAATATTGTCCTCCAATGGCAATATATAGTCTCCTATGCTCAAAGCTCCTTGGATGTCCCACCGGGCGTGCCAAATTTGTTGGGGATTCGTGGACAAGAAGGAGTTTGAGGGTTTGTAGGAGAAAAAGGAGATGATGAAAATGGAATAACAGTGAGAACTTCTGCAAAGGAATACTCTTGGAAACCTTGAATATTGATTATCCTTCAACAATTACAATGACTGCGCACAGTCTAATCAATGACTAAATACAACTTCAGAGAATATCAATTACTGAAGACCAATTATCTCAAGTCCTCTAGCAGCGGCCTCTCCTGCACCAATCCTTCACTTGCTTCCCGCTTCCCTTGTGCACACCTTGCACTAAGCTTCCGCCAAGCTAAGGAATTGGTATCACGGCGCACACACGCAATAGACCTTGGGACTCTTGGAATCCAACCCGCCTTCTCTGCACACTTTCCTCTTGACACCTCTTGCACTCTTGAATGTCGTCGCACACTGGAGGCTCTTCTTGCTTCCTCTCTTGCTTCCTCTGAAGCTCTCCCTTGCTCCTAGCTCTCAATGTGTCCAAGAATAGCCTTTGTCCTTCTTTTGTTGAGTCCGCCGGTTCGCGCACTCTAACTGCAATACAATCTTGGTGTCCTTTCAATGTCCCAAGATTGTCTTTTTGAACTGGTCCTCAACGACTCGCTACTTTGTCCTGTAGTGACTTTAGAACAAGAGTGACTTTCAAAATAAAATTTTTGATTGGGCGGCCCATTTCCACCTTTGCATACGCGGCCTTCCACCTTCACCTTTCCTTTTAATTCTTTACTTTTGCACCTTAAGATTTTAAATTTATCCTTTGAACCTTAAGAGGAAAAATACTTTGCACCTTTAGTTTCAACCGGTTAGGGCTCTACAGTAAGGTACTCTATGTTCCTACAATTCCAAAGAATTTGATTAGTGTAGGATAAATTGTTGAGAAAGGGTATGAAGTTAGATTCAATAATGATGGAGTTTATGTTGAAGATCCAAAATCAAGGATATATGAGTATTGTTGCAGGTCAAAAACAAGGAAGACGTTTTACTTTGAGGATACAAGGTAATGTAGGACATGCCTTGTTCACATATGGAAGTCAGAAGATGACTGAGTTGGACATATGACATAAAAGCTTAGGCTATTTCAATGAAAGAGGTATAAAAGACATGGCAAAGAATGTATCAATGCTAGGTCTACCCAATATTCAAGGTCAACACATGACATACAAGTGTAAGGCTTTTCAGTTAGGTAAAGCACACAAACAATCATATAACAAGCAAGAATTTATGCATGCGAACAAGCTTGAATTAATAAACACACATGTGTGGGGTCGTTCAAAGGATTATAGTATCAATGGATCTAGATAATCTGTTTTGTTTGTAGATGATGCAACAAGATGGATCACACTTTATGTGATCAAGAAAAAATCTAAAGTGTTTAATACATTTAAACATTATGCAGAAAGGATTACAAGATAAAAGCTCAAAAGATTGAGGTCAAATGGACGAGCAGCAGAGTATTTCTCCAAAGAATTTAATGATTACTTGTGGAATGCAAGTATAAAAAGGGAAGTAACTTGCAGGTACTCTCCTCAACAAAATGGAGTTGTAAAAAGGAGAAATTATGGAATTTGCTAGATCCATGATGAAGGAAGAGAATTTCCCTAATTACTTTTGGGAAGAAGTTGTTAACAGTGCAACCTATCTTGTAAATAGGTTACCTTGTAAAGCTTTGGATGGTATAACCCCTTATGAAGCATGGTGTAGTAAGAAACCTACTCTTGATCATTGCAAAATATTTGGATGTTTGGCACATGCTTAAGTTCCATCTCAGTTGAGACATAAGCTAGAACCTAAAGCAGAGAAGTATGTCTTGATAGGATATGAAGATAAAAAAATTGGTTACAAGTTGTGGATTCCACCTACAAAACAATTTCTTGTTTCTAAAGATGTGAAATTTAATGGAATGATGGGAGAAGAACGTCTATCACTAAGGACTAAATAGTTAGAATAGGGAAATGAGAAGTTAAAAGAAGCAGTACAAAAGATAAAGGAGTCAAGGTTGAAGATAAAAATTTACTTTTAAAAGACTCATCAACTTGGACCATGTACAATTGAGATAGATGATTGGATATTGGTGTACAAGAGTACATTTGATACTTAGTTTGATGCTAGGAAGAAACAAAGAAAGAGATGGTTTGGGCCAGATGTAGTGATGTCTATATTTAATAATGGAACATATGAGCTCTTCAATTTTGATAGTACTCCTTTAAGATCTTTTATTGCAGGGAAGAGAATAAAATTATTCAAGAAGAGAAATGAAGAAGACTATGAGATCGATCAAGAACTACTAGAAGATGATGATGATGCTGATGCTATTGAAGCAAACTGATAAGGTGAATGTATTCTATTTGTCTATTTTTCGTTATTTATTTGGTTTATTTTTTTATTTTATGCATATTATATCTTGCATTTTGTAATGTTTTGATCGAATAAAAAGAAGATTTTAAATTGCAATACGAAGTGATTAGAAACACTAGTAGGGATGTATGCACTTAAGAGAGTAGGAACAGATACCCTATAGTCATTATCTTGACCTAAATAGGACACTCTTACTTGAAGCTCTTAGTAGAAAGAAGAACCTTTTTTATATGGATAGGTTGTGTGACATTCCGAAACACTTAGGAAGTGAAATCCTGACTCCTTCTAGTGCACGTGTCTAGTTCCTTACCTCTGATTAGGGGTTAGGCCTTTCCCCTTTAGAAAAAAAGTCACAAAGTAAAAATAGTAAATGAAAAAGAAATACATTAATGGTTGCTACAAAGAGAAAAAGAAACAGAAAAAGAAAAAGAAAAGGAGAGAAATAGAAGAAAAAAATAGTTTTCATGACTTAGATGTAATCTCGAAACCACTTCTAAGATTTATTATGTGGGTTATGCAAGATGGAGCTATGCAATAGTGGAGCTATTTGTATTTCTTGATAGGTACCAAACATGACAACATTTTTATAAAATGACAAATGACATTGAAACAAATTGATAGGAAAAATTGTTACTCGAAATTCTAAGTAATTTCGCCAATGTCAAATCTACCTTGGCTTAAGAACACCTCTATGCCAAGTATAGACAAGAATTTACATCAATACTTTAAGAATTTCCAAGTTTAAAGATGAAATATACTTCCTTTTTCTATTATGTATCTCTGTTCTTCTTCAACTAGTTTGCCTCAAGATTTAACTTCATTACCTACAAATGACATGGATTTTAATGCTTCAAATTACATAAGAATCTTTGTGTGCTCCTTGTGCAACCTGAGGTAGAATAGATCATTGATTAGAGTGATTAAAACTTGGAAATATCTACCTTATCTCTCAACTTATATTTCTATTCTTTAAACACAAAAATGTTTACACACATCACTAAGATCTGAGCAAAACATTCTGAGTCTTCACTTCAAAAGTTTGACATGTGTATGTTCCTATGAATCATACACACACTATGAAAGGAATTAGAACATGAAATTTTAATCATAGCTTGCTTTACTATTGAGTTAGATCTATGTAGAAGGGTTTTGATCCATGTTTTCAAAGATATTTGCTCTTCACATTTAGACGGATAATCAATAAAACAACTAATTTACATGAAGAATATGAAGATCATTGATCAACAATTGTGGACTACTATGTATGATCTATATCACTTCGAGGAGAGCATTGTCCATCAATGTACTTTAAGATCTTTATTCTCTATGGATTTCTCTCACCACCTTTAAAGTTTTGAATTCTTTTGAAGGAGCTTCAAATTCTTTTCTTAGTTATACACGAATCTAGGAGCAAGAAAAGCATACTGACCACTCCAACAAATATGATGAATAATTTAATTTATGTTGTTGACATTGACATGTAATCTGTACCATCATTTTTTTAAATTCCCATCCATTGTGTTCAAGACGGTTTTTTGAGTATGAGGTCATGTTCAAAACAAACAGAGGCTTGCATTCTAGAATTTGACATCAAAATGGTTGGTTAAAACCATATCAGTTGTACTAGAATTTATGAAAAAGTGAAAGAGATTGGAGCATCATTGCATGATTCTTTATAATTAAGGCTATTGATCAAACACTCCATGATTTCAAGTTTGATTATGTTGACCTTTAATCTATACATTGGCCATTTCTTTCAAGAAAACACACGTTCTCATAAGTTCTTAAAGCACACTACCTCAAAACAACATAGTTTTTAAAAGCACATTGCCTCAAAAAAAAGAAAAAATGTTGCTATCAATTATATGAACAATAGATTCAACAATTTAGAACAAATGAAAAATCTTCGAGAGATACAAGCTTTATAGAGGCTGTCTTCTCATGTCAATATGATCAAACTTTTAGTTTTTCTATATGATCAACCCACTAGGAGTCTTGCCAAGCTGATCCGTGTAAGAAAAAGAAAATGATGAATAATGTCTGAGTGGTGGCCTAGTGGCCTACCTCAAATGCCATGTAGAGGTTCCACTCCTAGATGCTAGCACCTTCATAGTGTTGAAGCCTTTGTGTCCCATGAACTTGAAGCCTTGAAGACTTTACCTCCCAAGAACTCTAGCATTGAAACCTTTACCTACCAAAAACTTTGGGGTTGAAGCATTTACCTTTCACAAGCTTGAATGTTGAAACATTCCTTCCACAAATGATAGAGTTAATTCCTTGGCCTCCACAATCTCTGCAATCATCTATACCTTATTGAGGTCTGATACCATGAAAGAAAAAAAATAATAAATAATGGCTAGGTGGTGGGCTAGTGGTGTAACTCTAATGCCATGTAGATGTTACCACAACACACATATAAGATCAAGGTTAGATAGAAAGATATATATTTCTACTCATGGGAATAACACAAGAGATCTGGTTATAATGGAAAGTGAATTCAAGATGATATAGAAGATGAACTCAACTCAATTCAGCACAAAATCAATACTCTAATGTAACTCAAATACTAAACAATATATATATGGTTCTATCCACCATGCACTCCCTATATGGAGCTTAGATGGTGATCTAGATAGAAGCTATGTGAAGGGCTATAGGACAACACAATGGGCTCTAAGATGGATACCCTAATGGTTCCAAACACCACAAACAATAATCCTACATGGGCATGGGACCATATGTATAAGGTCCTTCAAGTCTAAGTCGGCCTACCCATGCTTTAGGGTCATCGTAGCTTGATCCATGCCCAAAATAATCTCCACCATTGGTCTTGGGTTAAATCCAATGGTAGAAATGTAGGATTAATAACCATTTGTTTGTAGCCCTTGATCTTGCTTTATCCACACTTAGGATCAAGTCTAGATCAAATGGCCCCAAGTTAAGAAGGCTACTTTTGTTTCTAGCCCTTGATTTAGGTTGATTCTCACATGGGATCAATCCCATATCCAATGGCTTAGAAGTAACCTTCCTAACTATCCATCTACATTCTATACTAGACCTCATCTGACCTCAAAGTCAGGAACCTACCAATTTCCAACACTCTCACATGGCTTCTCCTCGTAATGGGGGCCTTACAAATAGACTGTTATGGAACAATGGTGGTGCTACATAAGGGTGAGGCATTGAGCATATCTAACAAGCCGAAGGTGACAAACATATTCGTTTGAAAAGCCTATAAAATGTTACATTATTAGCTTATTGAAGCTCAGAATATTGGAGGATTTCTAAGACTAAAGTTAAAGATACATAAGATATACATAGCAATCATGTTGAGGTTGATATATTTGGCAGAAGGATCAAATCGAATGCTTATGTGTTTTGGATATTCGTTGATCTCTTTGCCTATAAAAGAGATATCAATCTATCACTTCATGCCTGGAGATTTAGAGGAGCGCAATTTCTAGAGGAGGTAAAGAGGATCATCTGACGCAAGCTGGAGGATTTTTTGGGACTAATGCTAGGAATAGTACTATGCTTAAGGGAGCTTTGCCGATGCCGAATTCGACCTAATGTTAATGTTGATACTGTTGCCAAAGTTTATTGTGAATACCTCACTCCTTTTGGTGACTTTCCATGTTGTTCAACTTCAAAGCACCAATTCCAGACCCTAGGCATATGTCTGATCAAGTCAAAATTCTTTTGGCTGATCTAAACTCTGAATGTTTTCTAAAGTGTGCTCTATGTTTACTCCAACTTTTTTGACACGCTGTCTTCTCCATGGAGCTTGTATTTATCATGCTATCCGTTCCTATTCCTCTGTACTTATTGCCTCTAATTCAACTCTATCACCTGAAAGATATCATCAACTGATTCATACATGGAGGAACAGGGAAAGTGTTTTTTTCCTAATAGTGACATGTGATTTTAATGTTCTACAAAGTATGCACTTTGATATGCTCTGATTGAATTGATGCTCTACTTAATCTCTATAATACATTAGTTTTGTGTCATTCTCAGCAATAATATTTTTTTTATTCTACTTAGATTCCAACAAATTTTGCACTGTAATCCTAACTTCAATAGTGATTCTATCTAAGCGCTAAGTTGTTAAGACAAATTTTGTTGATTATATCTCATGGTTTGAAATTAAGGCATGATGACGAAGATAAGAATCATGTCCAGACATATGTAGCTAGAATAGTCATGCACTTTTTGATGACTAGGCTGAAGACTAACCTAATCATGCTACTCTCTCATGCATAAAGAAAGGAATTGAAATTATGTGCTTGTCGCGATTTATAGAGAAGCGTAATAAACATTTGTAGTCTATTGTTTAATTGCTTCTAAAATCGAAATACGATGGGTTTAAGGGAATTGAAATAATGCACTTGTTGTGATCTATAGAAAAGGCTTGTTATGTTTCTTTGCTTAATTTATGTTTGCTAACAAGGGCAGAGAGAGAGAGAGAGGATTCACAAGGACATTTATTGCATCCAATTTTGTTGAACTTGCTTCTCCTCACCTCGCTTATTACAAAGTGTCTCTTTTCCATGTGCTCCAAGTTTTAAACAAGAAATAAATCATAAATTAAGGTTTGAAGTGCATAGAAACCTAATGTCAACATATGATGTATGACTATGACTCTGTTTAATTGAATTTGAACACTAACTAATAGAGATTAATCAAATCATATTTTGATATTAAATAAAAAACTAATTTTGGATTTCATTCACTATGTATGAAGCACAGTAAGAAGAGATATTTGCATCCTTGAATTATTAAAAACTATTGAAATAGTCCTAAATTTGATTGGATTACCTTCTACAAAGTTCATATGCATGAAATAAGGTTCTAATCAATTGCCTTGAGTGTATATGGTTTCTTAAACTTCCTTGGTTACCTGTCTTGGTGAAATCTCCCCATGTGAGCCATTGAACTTGACAGTTGACTTGATCCACCAACTGAGCATTCCCATCTTCCCGATACTTGAACCCGATGTGAAGAATAAGCACTACAAATATGGTACATATGATTTCTATTTTATCTTTGCATAAGCATATACGTGAATTGGCAATTGTTGCCATTGCTTCTTCCTCCTTGGGAGTGGTAGCTAGTTCCTAAACCTTGAAATCTCCTTGGTGTTGAGGGCTGGTCATCTTGGTTTGAGTGCCTCTATGGAGATTGGCAAGTGAGCGATCCTCATCATGCCATGCTTCCCATCGACAACTGAAGAACCAAACGATTGCACACACATCATATTATTAGCAAAGGTTGTACTTAGGATTTGATTGACAAATAATGTATCAAAATTCACATGTGCACATTGATTGAACCTCTTCTTTGAGCCCTAATCGGTAAAGTTTCTCCTTACTCTAAAACTCTTTGGTTTACTTAAAAATATTTGGTATATTTTGAATTAAGGAAATTGGACATCAATGGGATTGTAGATTTGGTAGTTGAACATAAAGAAAGGGTTAAACAAGAAGTTAAAGACATTATTAAATCTGTTCAAATTAAATCACATCAAGAAATACAAATGGGCGAATTATTTAAAAACATGATGCATAAAACTCAAGGTCAAAAAATTGTTGAAACTTTGTTAAGAGATAAAGGCAAGATAACAGGGGTGAATATTACAAACTATCTAGATACATTTGAAGAATTAGCTAAGCTTCATGAGGGACCGGAATCTAAGTGGATAACGTATCTAGGTAGGCTTGCAATAGGAACAATTGTGGTCGTAACCAAATCTCATAATGAACTTGAATGGAGGAATTTAGGAAGGAGTTGCATAAAGAATTCTATTTAGAAGACTATATCCAACATAGCAGAGAGGGTTTCATGAAGTGGATTAGTTCCCAAAAACGGCAGGTTTTAATTACCCAACTTCATTGCGAATTTATGAAACGTTTTTCACAATTATTTGAGAATGATAGTGTAGCACTTACTTTGGATATAGTATTGTACTTTCTTAAGATTTTTACTCCGAATGTAAGAATTGAGGTTGAAAGACGACTTGAGCACCTAGGGAAGCAATATAGGTTTATTGACGATTGGGCTATTGTTAAGGGAGTGGTTGAGGTAGTTGCACATATGAAGCAATGTCAATCTCTTCTTTATGATTCAATGCCTAATACATCTCCTAATTTCCCTCTATTCATGAACCTAGCGAGATTCATATAGCTATGAAGGTTGAGAAAACTACATCTACATAAAAAGCTTCAACTGATCTACAATTTGACATCTTGTTTAATAAGTTGGATAATATGATGCAAATGCATGAAAATATATCAAAGGAGGTGTCTGCTTTACAAAATGTAGTCTATGCACTAAATTTGCAAGATAAATCCTTTGCACAAACTCAACCTACTGTAGTTCATTAGTCAGTTTCAACTCCTAATCCTCCAAGAGTACCTCAACCTATTCCTCAACCAACCAATCAAAGGAACTTTAATGAGTGTCAAACTCCCAACATTAGGAGATGTGTTTGATGTGATTCCACTGGTACCTATACTTGTGAAGCTTTAAAGGAAGCTAAGGAATGATGACTTGTCATTGACATTGATAAGACGTGTGATTATAGAACACATCTTCCTTTAGGTGTTAATTGGGGTAAAGGAGGAATGCAAAAAATTTATGAGAATCTTTCAGAATCAAATAAAAGGTCTTCTATAGTCAAATTAGAGTGTGTAGATAGTGAAATCAATCCATCTAGATAAACAAGAAATTATTCTATTGAAGCTCTAATCAATTCTCTATATATTCTCATATTGCAAATGTTGAAGAGAAGAGAAAGCAGGATGATGAACAAGACATAATTGATTCAGGAAGAAGGATTAGTAGGAGCAAGATGAGAGATGAACCTAAACCAAAGAAGGTATAATTTGAACAAGGAGAAAATTCCAAAGTAAGTGAACAAAGAACAAAGGAAATTAGAGGAGGTAAACAGCCTATGATCGACGAACCAAAACAAACTTCAGAAAAACTAGAGGAAACACCTATTAATGACAAACAAAATGATGAAAAACAAACTAATGAAAACAAGTAAAGAAACCTAAAAGAACTCCAAAAGGTATTCTAATATGTGAGATAGAACAAAAGATTGATGCAAAATTCAGCTTTGGCTCTAATTGATTTCGGGTTGGAGATCAATGTGATTTCAAAAGCGTTGTATGATAAACTTAAATCGTCGATAGATAAAAATCATGGTTGGATTATGAGAACTACAAACAATGGATGTGGTCCACTCTTAGGAGCATGTGCACATACAAGAGTGATAATAGGTGGAATGTCAAAAACATTTCATTTTTTTGTCCAAGATAATTGTTCCTATGAACTTATCTTAGGTCAGCCATTTATATACAAGGTTAGAATGGAAACAAAAGTTATGGATGATGGGTCTATATATATGAGAATTAGATCTAAGGATGATTTGCAATCACTCCAAGTGACGACAGTAAGTCCTAACCATATTCGAAATCTGAAACAAATTAGGAAGACTCCCATCCGATCACACGAGAAGGTAAGTGATGAGCATATACCTCTTCGTGAATTCGGAGCCTACTTTGATCAACATTTTTCCTAGACACCACTATTGAGTGAGACAACAGTAGTCCTTGGATTGACGCCTCACATCCATCTATAAATACTTCTATAGTTTCGCCCTTTAATTTCCTTCATCTTATTTGCAATTTATTCATCATAAAAAAATCCCTAAAAAATTATAAAAAATTATGAAAAATTTTACAAAGAAAAATGATACATTTCATTTGAAGAACATATCCAACATGTGATTAAAACTTCATCCACATTTTCATTATTCAAAGAACTCTAAAGTACTTTGCATGAAAAAGAAACATGTAGATTTCTGCTCTTAAATTCAATTGACAAATATGAAATCATTTCGAAATTTGTTATGAGTCACATCTCTGAAGAAGCTAAAGTTGATCCCAAATATAAAACAGTTGATAAAAAAATTAAACTTATTACTCAACCCTTACCTAAGGGAAGTGAAGAGAAATTCAAACAAGTCTCAAAAGATCCTTGTTTACTAGAGCATATAAATATTGGTCATACATTCACTAATGAAACTTTGAAATTAATCAAAATAGGAAATGATGATCAATTTTTGTTACCTGCCAAATGTGATTTATTTCAAAGGTTCATTTAAAATCATGGCAAATCTTTTTCATTACATCCTCAAGAAATAAGTTGTGCTGATCCACAACTTGTACCTCCAATGATTATCTTTATAGTACCTCACATTCCATGGAATCTTCATCCTATACCAGGCCTAAATGATCATTTACCTAAGTTGATGAGGCTACCTAAGGAGAAGATTCACATGAGGATTCTTGAGCCATCTTCAACACCTTACTCAAATAGATGGTTCACCGTACCTAAGAAAAATGGCAAATTGAGGTTTATACAAGATTTACAATTTGTGAATAAAGTTATGATTAGGAATGTAGGAACTGGTTCTATTGTAGGAGAATTTGTTGAAGCATTCGCTAGTCATGCTAGCTAGTCAATGGGAGATTTATATTCTAGGTATGATCAATTTCAACTTGTTATTGAGAGTAGGGATATAACCACTATGAAAACTCCTCTAGGCTTACTCCGTATGTGTACTTTTCCACAAGGGGCTACAAACTTAGTAGCACACATGATGAATGCCATGAATATGGTCCTACATGACTTCATTCCTAATGTAACTATGCCATTTATAGATGATATACCTATAAGACGATGTGAAGAGAATGCAAAAGATGAAACTCTAGATTCTTCTAGCTATAGAAAATTTGTTGTAGACCATATCTCTGATTGTGAATGGATTTTTCAAAGATTTCAAGAGACCAGTCTTACATTTTCAATTGAGAAGTCTATTTTTGGTGTTAATGAGGTTCTCATAGTTATTCATTTATGTGGGCATTATGGTCGGAGAACATATCCACCTAAGCTTGATACCATAAACAAGATTTCTGAGACATGTAGCAATATTAGTAAAGTGAGATGATTCCTTGGTGCTTGTGTGTTTTATTCAATTTAGATTTTGCACTATGCATGTTGCTAAATTTCTATATGAATTTCTAAAAAATAATTGGAAGTTTCTATGGATAGAAGAGCATTCAAAGGCTATGAGGAAATTAAAGAAACTGCTTCTTAATGCCCCTATTTTGAAATATTTTAATTATTATGAACAAATACCCATTATCTTGAATTTTGATAAGAGTCCAATAGGCATAGGATGCGTTACTAGTTAGAAAGATGAAGAGGGAAAAATATATGGAGTTATATTTGGAGCTAAAATATTACGTGAAACTCAAAGGAATTATCTGCAAATTAAAAGAGAACTTTGGGGTTTAGTCATGACATTAAGAAATGATAAATAGTATTTTATTGGAGCCAATTTAATTATAGAGACACACTCTTTACCACTCATGGAACGATAACAAACTATTCATCACCTAATATCCCTATGCTAAGATAAATTTTTTACATTAAATTTATAAATCCGATGTTGATACATATTGTAGGAAAGTTTAATTCTGTTGCTTATATGCTTTCTAGAGCTAGGTATGATGAAGATGAAGTAGCAAAATTAGATAATAATGCAATTAATTATGAATCTCAAGCATATGCGTATGAAAAATTTAATATTGATGAATATGAAAGACAGAGGCAAGATATTGGAAGATATATTAGTAATTTGATTAAATCACCTGCATGGTCGTTATATAGGTTCAAGAATATTAGAAAATGAGCTTTAATTGTTTCTTAAAAGATGGCCTAATTTGGATACATGAAAGGGGGAAGATTAAATTTTTACAAAGAGTACTAGGAATTAAATAGCTTCAAATGCAATTAATGAAAAATATGAACAATACGTTATGGGTTAGACATAAGGTCTTTTTGGCTACATATGAGAAAATTAGAGAAAGTTATTGGTGGCCAAGAATCTATGTCAATGTAAGGGACTATGTGAATTCTTGTTTTTTATGTCAAATGCATTCATCGATTAAGCATATGGATCCTTTACACCCTGCATATCCACCATGTACTCACTATTAGTGGGTAGTTGACTTAGTGACCATGCCCAAAGCTATAGATAAAATGAGATATATATTACTTGCATGACAAGACCTTACAAACCATGTAAAAGGTTGAGCCCTATGAGCTAAAACAACATACAATGTTCATAAATTTTTACTTGAAGATTTCATATCAGGATTTGGTTATGTTGAAAAAGTAGTGGTTATAGGGGGTGAATTAGATGCTCAAGAGGTTAAAGACTACTTTGTTAGGCATGGAATTTTTTTAGCTCTTACAATTGCTTATAACCCCGAGGCTAATGGGAAAATAGAAAGAGGGCATTCTCCAATCATAAAAGAAATCTCTAAAGCTTGTAGTGGTGATCTTAAAAATTGGCCAAGTTTTCTACCATTTGCATTATGGGCTGATATAATATTTGTACTAGGACAATGTGGTATATGCCAACAGAGTTAATGTACTATTAAAAACCTATTTTTCCTCTTCATACTCAAATACTTACATGGACTACTCTTCCATGGCATGATAATCTATCTACAGAAGATCTCTTGGCTTTAAGAATTCAACAGCTTGAGCAAGGAAATGAAAAAATAGAGGAAGTTATTGCTAAGTTAAAAGAATATCTAGCTAAGAATAAGAAACAGTTTGATACATTGCATAGGTTAAGGCCAAAGCCAATTCAAATTGATGATTGGGTTTTATTTATGATAGTACATTTGATTCCCAATACAATGCGGGTAGGAAGCTAAAATGGCATTGGTTTGGACCTTATGTGGTGCTAAATGCAAATGAAAAGAGAACTTACGATTTATGAGAATTGGATGGAACACCTCTCAAAATTTAATTGTGAGCAAAAGCATTAAGTTGTTTAAACAAAGAGATGATAAAATTATGAGTTATTGAATGATGAAGAGGATGAATGAACTTTGGTTGATTTATGTTGATAATGAAAATTAAAACGAATGTATGAAATTTTGCTCTTAATGTGGATTTCCTTTTGTATGATTTGACATAAAAAGAAATTGCTAACCATCGATGCATAATAATCTGCAAGAAAATCTACAAAAGGAATTTAAGATGAATCTAAGAATAGAGCTTTGAGTAAAGCTAGGAAAACTCCATTGGGCCAGTCTTCCATTTATATTTTTCTTTCAATGTATTTATTTCCCCAAGTTACAAAAATTCTGATTGATAAGGAGAATTTCGACAACTTCATTTTTGAATTTTTATTACCTCCATCAGAACCACATGAGAAGAGTTATATTTTATTATCTTGATTCCTTACATTATGTATATTGACTATTATGATTTCGAAGACCATATTTTACCATACAAGAAATTTAATACAAAATATTTTGTTTTATGATCTTATATAGGATGAATATAAATGTTTGACAAAGAAAACTAATTACACTTGAGTGTCTAGATTTTGATGACTTATAGCAGGAATTGATGATGATTTGCGGAATGAATTGAAGAAGAATTTGAAGATGAAGCTAATTTTTTCAGGTGGTATTTTTCCATGAAATCTATTTTTTTTCTACATTATGTCCATATCATTTGCATTTATGAATTTTTAAATTTATGACATCTAGATTATGGATTGTCAAATTATGAGGTGAAAATTTCGACCAAAGTAGGAATACAAATATTTGAATTTTGTGTTTCAAAATTTATAAATTCAATTGTGATATGATAGAACAAAAGGATTTTGAAATTCAATTCAAAAGAGGAAAGTAGAGTTGTATAAATATGAGCAGATAAATGCATGACCCATGTCTATGTGAAATCCTGATTCGTGCTTCCACATGCATCTAGATCCTTAGCTTGGAATAAGGGGTTAAACCTTTCCTCTTAAAACAAAAAAGTTACAAATGTAAAAAACAAAAACAAAATTATGAACGAAAGTTTATACTTTCTTCCACCCCAAAAACGTAAATGATGAATTACACCTACATGAAGTTGATGAATTTGAAGATGGAACAAATTTATGAAGCAATTATGAAGGTGGATGTCTCTATAAGTAGAGTTAGTTGAATTTCTTTAATATGTATGAATGTATATATGTGAGTATTTATCTAAGAGGAAATCTGATTTTGAATGAATGGATGATGGGATTTGTTTCTTGAACATCTCTACTAAATTTTAAATTTTTTTGAACCTAATTCAAGTATTGCTAACCAAAACCATTATTAGTGGAACTTCAGGTTTGATATTTTCATCAACGAGATTTTGAAATGAGAATAATTATTTGTATCTTACATAAAAGTAAAAACAAAAATTGAAAATCATTTGATTTCCTTACAAGAATTTTGAAATTGCATCAATGATTATTTTCACGTTGGCCCATCAAGATGTTGTGTAGGTTTGGTGGGGGTGGATGTCGGAGAGATTTACTCTTCGCATGTGGAAGGATAATTAATAAAACGAATCATTTACATGAAGAATATGAAAGATCATTTATCAATGATTGTGGACTAGTTTGGATGATATGTATCACTTTGCGGAGAGAATTATCCATCAATGTGCTTGAAGTGCTTTATTCTCTATAGATTTCCTTCAACAAAGTTTCAAATTCTTTTGAAGGAGCTTCAAATTCTTCTCTTACTTATACATGAATCTGGGAACAAGAAAAGCATACCGACCACTACAAGAAATATGATGAATAGTTTAGTTTATGCTCTTGACATTGATATGTAGTTTGTACCATCATTTTTTGAAAATTCCCATCCATTGTGCTTAGGAAGATGTTTTGAGTATGGGGTCATGTTCAAATCAAACAGAGGATTGGATTCCGGAATTTGAATTCAAAATGGATGGTGAAAACCATATCGGTTGTATTGCAATTATGACAAAGTGAAAGAGATGGGAGCAGCATTGCATGATTGATTGTGACTAAGGCTATTGATCAACACTCCATGATTTGGAGTTTCATTATGTGAATCTTTAATCTATACATTGGCCATTACTTTCAAGAAACACACATTCTTGGAAGTTCTTAAAGCACAATGCCTCAAAAAAAAGTTTTTAAAAGCACATTGCCTCAAAACAAGAAAAAATGTTGCTATCAAATATATGAAGAATACATTCGACAATTTAGAACAAATGAAAAATCTTGCAGTACAAGATGTAGAGAGGTTGTCTTCTCATGTCAATATGATCAAACTTTTAGAAGTTCTATATGATCAACCCATGAGGAGTCTTGCCAAGTTGATCCAAGGGCAATGAACATATTTGTCTGAAAAGCGTGTAAAATCTTACATGTATCGGCTTATCAAAGCTCAGAATATCGGATGATTTAAAAAAAAAAGGCGAAACACACATAAAATATATATCGTGATCATGTTCAACTTGATATATTTGGTAGAAGGATCAAAGCAAACACTTTTGTGTTTTGGAGATTCCTTGATCTCTTTGACTATAAAAGAGATATCAATCTATCACTTTACACCTGGAGATTTAGACGAGCCGAAGTTCTAGAGGAGATAAAGAGGATCATCTGACACAAGTTGGAGGATTTTTTGGGACTAACTCTAGGAACAATATAACACTTAAGGGAGTTTCACCAATGCCAAATTTGACCTAATGTTAATGAGGAAATTGTTTTGAAACTCAATTGTGAATGCCTGAATTCTTCTAGTGTTTTTCCATGCTGTTGAATTTCCAAGCTCATATCCCATAGCCCCGACATTTGTCAGATCGAATCACAATTCTTTTGGTCGAAAGGCAAGTGATCTGAAATTCTAAATGTTTTCTATAGTGTGTTGGAGAATTCCTCTCCTATTCACAATGGAAAGTGTAGACGACCTTCTTAAGGTCAAGACTTTTGCCAATAGCAAAACCTTCAAATGAAACCTAGTACCAATTAAAAAATGCAATAAACTTGAAACTTTGGTCACTCCAATTAGACACCTAAATCTTTTAAATGAGCTATCAAGCACTCAATTTGGAGTAGATTTGGGTTGGCAACTCTTTGATACAAAATAGGCTACCTGTCCACTCAGTTAGGCTGAAAACTGGACTTCACTAAAAACTGAATAACTCATAGAGGATAAAGAATTTCATATAACTCTTCTAGACAAAGGAAGTAATCAAGATAAGCTTTCCAAAGAATGTTTAAACACTAAAATTGGATACATATATTTAGAGATATGACTCTCACAAGTAGACTACCCAAAAATGGGTGTGCAGCTGAACATACTCTATGAGAGTGAACTGAACGAAATGACTCAAACCAAATGAACTAGCTACAAGGGGACTTCCATGCCTTCTTCCTCTATCCTTGAGTGTCCTCCCTTGCCTCTTTTATAGCCAAGTGACCAAAAACTCTCATGATGAGTTTGAGAGCTCTTCTCCATCATTTCTCCACTACTTTGGATAGCCACTCCTCTTACAGTTCAGTTTTTGGATTTGATTCTCTTTTGATTGATTCTCTTTTGGCCTCCACTACTTGCTGAAGTAAATGCTTCTATTTTTTTTGTATTTTCCTTCTATTTGAAGAAAATCCTTTTTGCAAAAATATATACGACCTTACTTCTTTATTTTTTAACACTCCCCGTCAAGCTCACATGTGAGCTTGCACCTTCAGCCATATCCTGCAAGTTGATGTCGTCCTTGAACCTCTTTAGCTTAGAAGCATCTAGGGACTTTGTAAGCATGTCTGCAACCTGGTCATTAGTTCCAAAGAACTTTATATCCACATCCTTGCTCAAAACGTTTTCTCGAACATAATGATAATGCACTTCTATGTGCTTGCTTCGTGCATGAAACATTGGATTGTTTGTCAAGTGAATGCTTGACATGTTGTCACCATAAATTGGAATGGTCTCCACCTGCACATCAAGATAAGCCAAGAGCTTATTAATCCACGTAGCTTCACAAGTTGCAAAGGCTAAGCCTCTATATTCAGCTTCTATAGATGATAGTGCAACAGTAGGTTGCTTCTTCGAGCTCCATGTGATAGGTTTGCTACCTATCATGAACACATAACCTAAAGTGGATCTTCTATCTTCCTTCGAACCAGCCCAATCAGCATCACTGAAGCCCTTTACTTGCAATTCTTCATCATATCTATAAACAAGGCATGATTGACTGTATGCTTCACATATCTTAGCACTCGTTTGGCTGAATATAAATGTTCACTTGTTGGAGCTTGCATAAATTGAGAAAGAACTCCAACAATATAACACAAATCTGTACTTGTGATCATTGCATAGATCAATGAACCTATAATTCTTGTATGTAGTTACATCATGTAACTTCTCTCCATCATTTGAGCATAGCTTCACATTTGTGTCCATAGGTTGAGTGAGTGGTTTGCATTCACTCATTTCGAATCTGAAAAGAACATCCAACAGTTACTTTCTTTGCATCAAGTAAATGCCATCTTTCCCGTAGACTATCTCAATTCCTAAAAGGTATTTCAACTGAGCAAGATCTGAAATTTTAAACTCCTTACCGAGTTTCCTTTTGATCTCTTGTATTCTTATAACATTACTTCCTGTTATGATTAGATCATCAACATATATGCAAATATATACCTGCTTGCCTTCTTCTTTCTTCATGTAGAGAGAGGGATATGCATTAGTTGGACTATACCCACACCTTATGAGGTACTCGACCAATCTTTGATTCCAAGCACGTGGTGCTTGCTTCAGCCCATACAAAGCTTTCTTCAATCTACAAACAAAATCTGGATGCTTTCTATCTTCAAATCCAATTGGTTGACTCATGTATACCTCTTCTTGAAGTTCACCATTGAGAAAAGCATTTTTTATGTCAAGTTGATATAATGGCCATCTCCTTGCTGCACTCACTGCAATCAAGGTTCTAATTGTTCCCATCTTTGCAATCGGTCTAAAAGTATCTTCATAGTCAATGCCGTGAGTTTGCTTGAATCCTTTTGCTACTAGTCTAGCTTTATGCCTTGCTAGAGAACCATCAGCATTTCTCTTTATTTTAAACACCCATTTATTTGGAACAATCTTCATACCTTTAGGTTTTGGAACTAGCTCCCATGTGTGATTGTCCTTGAGAGCTTTCATCTCTTCTTGCATAGCTTCTTGCCATTCTTTTTGTGTACATGCTTCTTCATATGCATCCGGTTCTTTGTCTTTGACCACCTGTGTCATATATGCAAAATGCTTTGCAATAAAACTATCATAGCTCAGCCTTTGAATTGGATACCTTGCTCTCGAAGACCTCCTTTCATTTTCTTTTGAATATTGCTTCTTCAACCGGTTCAACTTTACCTTTGGTGTGATCACCTCTTCATACTCTTCTTCACTTGCATTTGAATCACTATTTTTGGGTAGCACTTTCAGCTTTAGATCTTTCATAACATGATGTTGGTGATGAGGAATGACTCCTTAGTCTCTCATTCCATGTTGAGCTTTCTCCAAGTGATGTAGAAGCTTCTGGACCTGACATTTGAGTGCTTGCTTGTTGAAATTCTTCTTGGACAACACCTCCATCATCTTCGCAATCTTCTTCAAGAATCTTCTCTTTCCCTTTGTCTCCAAACCATGGTCTTAGCTCATCAAACACCACATCTCGTGAGACTCGTAGCTCCTCATCACTGGATTGTAGCACCTGTATCCCTTTTGCTCCGATGAATATCGAATTAAAAAACATTTTTCTGACTTTGCCTCCATCTTTGTCCTTAGTTGATCTTGAGGGATGTGTACATAACACACACATCCAAAAACTTTGAGATGTGTAAGGTCAAGTTTCTTACTGGAACAAACCTCCTCGGGAGTTAGATTATGCACTCCAGCCGTTGTGCACTTGTTCATCAAATAAATGGCCGTACTAGTTGCTTCAGCCCAATAGTTTAGTGGCATCTTCATCTCATTGAGCATGCATCTTGCAACTTCTGTGATATGTCGATATTTCCTTTCAGCTATTCCACTTTGTTGAGGTGTGTACCTACATGTAAATTGTCTCTTGATGCCATTTTCATAAAGAAAATCTGAAAATTCTTTGAAGAAATATTCTCCTCCTCCATTGGACCTCAAGGTCTTTATGTAGCGTCCTTTTTTCGTTTCTACCTGTGCTTTAAATCTCTTGAACATGGAGAACACATCTGATTTTTGTTTTATGCAAAACATCCATACTTTTCTTGAATGATCATCGAGAAAAGTGGCAAAATATCTATTACCAGCCACTGATGGTTGTTGTGATGGTCCCCATACATCCATGTGTATCAAGTCGAGGACATTCCTTGCCACATAGTTGCTTTTCTTGAATGGTTGTCGAGTTTGATTTCCTAGTTGGCATGCTTCACAAAACTCATGTAGTCCGGCATCATTGAATCTTGGAAGACCTCTTACCACTTCATGGTTGCTCATGTCCTTGAGCTTGGGAATGTTGATATGTCCAAACCTTTTGTGCCACAAATCGATTTCAGCAATCCTCTTGTTTCCAAACTAAATATACATCACCTTTCCATGAGGTTGTTGAATGTCCAAAGTGAACATCCTACCTTCTTTCCTTCCTTGAGCAATGACCTTGAATCCTTCTTTTGGATTCTTTATAAAGCAGCCTTTTTCATTGAAGATAACATGATATCCTTTCTCTACCATTTGTCCTACTGAAATCAAATTCTTTGCAATAGTAGGAACATGAAGAACATCAGCCAATACCTTCTTATCTCCAAGCTTGATATCTCCAACATGCTTAATTGCATGTTGAGTTTCATCCCTGGTCTCCACACATCCTTTTCTACTTGGAGCTTGTAGCTTTGTGAATAAATCTCCTTGGCATGTCATATGGTTACTGCAACCTGAATCTATGAACCATTTTTTATCATCGCTTCTCGAGTTGTTGTAGTCATGCTTCATGGCAAGCATGGTTTGCTTATCTCCTTCACTTGATGTACTCGCATAGTTATTTTGGCTTCTTTGGTTTCCTCCATTCAGCCTACCATTCTTTTGCCAACAATCAGTTGCATAATATCCTAGTTTACCACAATGATAACATGTTATACCTTTATGACGATTGTATGAACCTCGACCTCTTCCTCTATTTCTTCCTTGACCTCTTCCATGTGTGCTGTCATTTGAGTTGTCCTTGTTGTCCTCCGAGTTGTGTTGGCTGAAATTTCTGTTGTTGTAGCTTCTTCCTCTTCCTCTCGAGCCTCCTCTTGAGTTCCTTCCTCTACCTCTTCCTGCATATAACATTTGACTATGGCTGTCCTTACCTTTGTTGCCTTCTCCTTGTTGAGCAACCTCTTCAGCCACAAGATTTGGTATAATCTCGTCGAATGTTGGAAGAGGATCTCTATAAAGAATGTTTGTGATGAGGGGCTTCCACTTTTCTTCACTTCTCAAGCCATTGAGGGCTATTTGGATGATGTCTTCCTCTTCTATCTTCCATCCAACTGATGCTAGCTGATCTCGAAGCTCCTTCATCCTCAATGTATACTCACTAATGCTTTGGTTTGAGCTTTTCTTCATGTTGTTGAGCTCGTTCTTGAGTTGCATCCTCTGAGACCTTGTTGAGGTAGCATACACCTTCTCCAATGCTTCCCAAACTTCCTTGGCTGTTTCTAAGCTTTGCACATGAACAATCATAGTGTTAGAAATAACTTGTGAGATGAGGAACATCACCCTTCGATTCCTCTCTTCCCAATCAACAAATTGTCTCCTTTGTGCTAGAGTAATGTTGGGATCTTCAAGGTCCACCGGTTGTGGATCGTCTCCACTAACTAGACTCCATAAACCTTTACCTTTAAGGTAATTTATCATTCTATACCTCCAAGACTCAAAATTATCTTTGTCTAACTTCTTAACTTGTTGTCCTAAATCAGCCATTGAAAACTTCCAAGATTGAAGTTTACCTCAAGTATTGTGTGGTGCTCTTCCTTGACTTTACAAAGCTCCCCCTTGATTTGTAGCTTCTCCTTTGCTTCACTTCAGCTCCAATTCTTTGCCTCTTCAAAATCCAATGCTCTGATACCAATTTTTGGAGAATTCCTCTCCTATTCGCAATGGAAAGTGTAGAAGACCTTCTTAGGGTCAAGACTTTTGCCAATAGCAGAACCTTCAAATGAAAACTTGTACCAATTGAAAAATGCAATGAACTTGAAACTTTAGTCACTCAAATTAGACACCTATAGCTTTCAAATGAGTTATCAAACACTCAATTTGGAGTAGATTTGGGCTGGCAACTCTTTGATACAAAACAGGCTACTTGTCCACTCAGTTAGGATGAAAACTAGACTTTACTAAAAACTGAATAACTCACATAGGATAAAACATTTCATAAAACTGTTCTGTATAGAAGAAGTAATCAAGATAAGCTTTCCATTGAATGTTTAAACACTAAAATTGGATACATATACTAAGAGATATGACTCTCACAAGTAGACTACCCAAAAATGGGTGTGCAAGTGGAGATACTCTATGAGAGTGAACTGAACGAAATGACTCAAACCAAATGAACTAGCTACAAGGGGACTTCCATGCCTCTTCCTCTATCCTTGAGTGTCCTCCCTTGCCTCGTTTATAGCCAAGTGACCAAAAACTCTCATGATGAGTTTGAGAGCTCTTCTCCATCATTTCTCCACTACTTTGGACAGCCACTCCTCTTACAATTCAGTTTTTGGATTTGATTCTCTTTTGATTGATTCTCTTTGGCCTCCACTACTTGCTGAAGTAAATGCTTCTATTTTTCATTTTTGTATTTTCCTTCTATTTGAAGAAAATCCTTTTTGCAAAAATATATACGACCTTACTTCTTTATTTTTTAACAAAGTGCACTCTCCATCGAGCTTGTTATTGTGATATCTTCTCCATCGAGCTTGTATTTGTGATGCTATCTGTTCCTAGTCCTCTGTAGGTCTTGCCTCTGATTCAACTTTGTCACCTCAAAAATACCATCAGTTAATCTGTATAGGGAGGAACGGGGAAAGTGTTTCTTTCCTGATAGTGACCTGTGATTTTAATGTTCTCCAAAGTGTGCACTTTGATCTGCTCAGAGTGAATTGGTGCTTTGCTTAATCTTTATGATACATCAGTTTTTTTGTCATTCTCAACAATAATCTTTGTTTTATTCTACTCCAATTCCAACAAATTTTGCACTGTAATCCTAACTTCAATAGTGACCCTATCTGTGTGCTAAGTTCTGAAGCCGAATTCTATTGATTATATCTCATGGTTTGAAATTAACGCATGATGAAGAAGATAAGAATCTGTCCAGACATACGTAGCTACAATAATCATGCACTTTCTAATGACTATGCTGAAGACTAATCTGATGTAGCTGCTCTGTCATGCATAAAGAAGGGAATTGAAATTATGCACTTGCTATGAATTACAGAGAAGGTTAATAAAGATTTGTAATATATTGTTTGATTGCTTCTAAAATCGAAATATGATGAGTTTAAGGGAATTGAAATAATGTGCTTCCTATGATATATAGAAAAATTTTGTTATGTTTCCTTCGTTGTTTTTTTTTTTGCTAACAAGAGCAGAGAGAGAGAGGATTCACAAGGACATGAGATAGGGAACACCTTGCTGGATATAGAGTGACCTTTGTTCTGTAAAACACTATCATGTATTGCATCTAATATTCTTGAACTTTCTTCTCTTGACCTTGATTATTACAAAGTGTCTCTTTTCCATGTGCTCCAAGTTTAAACAAGAAATAAGTCATAAATTAAGGTTTGAAGTGCATAGAACCCAAATGCTAGCATATGATCTATGACTATGGCTCTGTTTAAACATTGAATTTGAACACTAATTGATAGAGATCAATCAAATCATATTTAACTTGATCCACAAATTGAGCATTCCCATCTTCTCGACAACGTGATCATCCTAAGAGAAACTTGAATTAGACTGAGCTCTAATTCTTCAAATTTCACTCGACACTTCTATATCTTCTATGATAATGAATTCTCTAGATTTCTAAAGTCATAATTGACTTATGTAGCCATGAATTCATAAGTAGATCATGACCAATACATTGTTATTCACTTGCTTTATTGATTATCTAACTATAATACACTAATTAGGACCTCTTGAAGTGAATATATGCACAATCATGTCTTATGCTTTTTATCCATTGCTCACTTCATACTTCCTGGTTTTTATCTATAATAAAGTTCTCTTTATCTTTATCCATACTCTTACTTGACTTCATAAACACCAATTCGTAATCGGTTTGCTCCAACAACTCCCCCCCAATCACTTATTGTGATTATACTCTTCTTCTTTATCCCTGCCATCTCTTTGAACCTCTATAGCTTAGATCCATCGAGAGTGTTGGTTAACATATCTACTACCTATTCTTTTGTTTGAGTATATGTGGGTTCAATTTATTATCAAGTACCTTTTCCCTCAAGAAATGATATTTAATCTCAATATGTATAGTCATGGCATGAAAAACAGGATCAGTTGCCAAGTGAACTCATGTTTTCACCATGTATAACTGGAATCCCCTACTGAACTCCAAGAATCTTCATCCAATTCTTCATCCATATAACTTCTTTTGTTTCTTCTACCATCCTTTTATACTCAGCTTATGTGGATGAAAAAAGAAATTGTATGTTTATTCTTTGAAAAGCATGATATTGTTGGAGTTTGAGGTCTATAGAAGCTTGTGAAGAGTACAAGGAAGAGGAAGAAGCTTGGAGACAAACACACAATACTGAATGTATTACCACTTGAATGTACAAAGATAAGTAACCAATTAGGGCTATATGCATATATACAAGTTGGGGTAAAAAAGCCTCCTAAAGAGGGAAAAAAGTGCCCCAATAGTCCTAGTGTGTTCATACTCATCACTACCTAAATATATCAACAAATCCCTCCTAGGAGTGATGTGGTGAACAAGGAGCTAGCACGCATGTATAAGGAAGTTCCAAGTTGTGTGGAATCAATCGAAAAAAGCAAGTAAGCCTAAAGCTTTGCAAAAATCTTCAAACTTCTACCTAGATAGAGCCTTTATGAAAACGTCTGCAATGTCTCCTATGTGGGCACATATGCCAAACTGATGTCTCCAGCAGAGAACCTCTCCCTGACATAATGATAGCACACCTCAATGTGCTTAGTGTGAGCATGGAACATAGGGTTCCTCGCAACTGCCAATGTGCTCTGAGTGTGAGTGAAGATGGTGGTATCAGAAGATTGACCAACACCCAAATCAGCCATAAGGTGTCTGAGCCACACACACTCAACAATCATTGTGAAAGCTACCCTATACTTAGCCTCACAATCGGAAATGGCCACAATAGGCTACTTCTTGCTCCACCAAGATATGCATGACTCCTACCAAGCATGAAGCAAAAACCACTGGTGGAAACATGAGTGTCATAGCAACAAGACATGTAAATCTAGCAGTAGTGATCCCTCGTTGGATAAAACAATCCAAGTACTCGAGTACCACTCAAGTAGCAAAAGATACGCTTAATTACCTACCAATGCTTGACACCTAGGTAGTGCATAAACCTACTCATGTGTGATACAACAAACTGAATATCTGGCCGAGTGATGCATAAGTAAATCAAGCATCCAATAGCCTGTTGATAAAGAACAACATCAAATGCATCTCCAGCATCATGAAGAGTCAATTTGTAAACCTATCTCCATAGGAGTGGCAATAGGCTTGTAGTCTTCAAGGCCAAAGCGCTGCAATAATGTATCAATATATTTTGTTTGACACAAAGCTATTTTGCCATCAACTTGCATAAACTGAATGCCCAAATAATGATGCAAATGCCCCAAATCTGACATCTCAAATGAGGCATGTAGATCATCCTTAAAATCAGTAATATGATTCTCATGAGCACCCGTGAGTAGCATGTCATCAACATGCACAAAAATGATCATAAGCACATCATTTACATGCTTAACATATAAGGTGCTCCTAGTTGGACTATGCTCAAAACCATATGCAATCAAGTGGGCATGTATCTTTTCATACCAAGCACGTGGTGCTTGCTTCAAACCATATGATGCCTTTCAATCTGCATACCTGGTTTTCATGCCCTTTCTGCACAAAGCCATGGGGCTGAAAAACATACACTTCTTCATGCAAGTCACCAGTCAAAAATTCAGTTTTGATGTCCAACTGATGTATATTCCAATCATGATGAGCTACAAGTGCAGAGATGCGATGAACAATAATCGTTCGACAAGTAGGAGAAAAGGTCTCATCAAAATATATAAGGAAGTGCCAAGCTATGTGAAAATCATCCACAAAAGGAAGTAAGCCCAAAGCTTTGCGGAAAGCTTCAAACTTCTCCCTGGGCAAAGCCTTCGTGAAAAGGTCTGCAATGTTCTCCTGCGTGGGCACATATGCCAAGTTGATCTTCCCAGTAGAGAACATCTCCCTGACATAATGATAATGCACCTCAATGTGCTTAGTGCAAGCATGGAACACAGGGTTTCTCGCAACTGCCAATGCGCTCTGACTGTCAGTGAAGATGGTGGTGGCAGAAGACTGACCAACACCCAAATTAGCCATAAGGCGTTTGAGCCACACACACTCAACAGTAGCTATGAAAGCTACCCTTTCCTCATAGTCACAACTAGAAGTGGCCACAGTCGACTACTTCTTGCTCAACCAAGATATACATGAGCTACCAAGCATGAAGCAAAAGCCACTAGTGAACACACGAGTGTCATAGCAACCAGCCCAGCCTAAGTCAGAAAAAGCATGCAAATCTGGCGGTAGTGATCCCCCCTTGGAATAAAACAACCCAAGTAGTCAAGTACCACTCAAGTAGCGAAAGATGTGCTTAACCGCCTGCCAATGCTTGACACCTGGGGAATGCATAAACCTGCTCATCTGTGAGACAGAAAACTGAATATCTAGCTAAGTAATGCATAAGTAAATTAGGCATCCAACAGCCTGTTGATAAAGGACAACATCAAATGCATCTCTAGCATCATGAAGACTCAATCGTAAACCTGTCTCCATAGGAGTGGCAATACGCTTATAGTTTTCAAGGCCAAAACGCTGCAATAATGTGTCAATATATTTCGTTTGACACAAAGCCATTCCACCATCAAATTGCATAAATTGAATGCCCAAATAGTGATGCCAATGCCCCAAATCAGACATCTCAAATGAGGCATGAAAATCAGCCTTAAAATCAGCAATATGCTTCTCAATAGGACCAGTGAGCAGCATGTCATCAACATAGACAACAATGATGAGAAGCACATCATTAGCACGCTTAACATATAAGGTGCTTTCAGTTGGACTATTCTCAAAACCATGTGCAATCAGATAGGCATGTATCTTCTCATACCAAGCACGAGGTGCTTGCTTTAAACCATATAATGCCTTCTTTAACCTGCACACCTAGTTTTCATGCCCTTTCTGTACAAAGCCACGTGGCTGAAAAACATACACTTCTTCATGCAAGTCACCATTCAGAAATGCAGTTTTAATGTCCAACTGATGTACATTCGAAGCATAATGGGCTGCAAGTGCACAAATGCTCCGAACAGTAGTCATATGGCATGTAGGTGCAAAGATCTCATCAAAATCAATGCCTCTTTCCTGCACATAACCCTTTTCAATAAGTCTGGCCTTATACCTGTCAACTGTACCATCAGGTTTACGCTTCAGCTTGTATACCCACTTAGTACCAATGGCCTTCTGGCCAAGAGGCAAGTCACATAAAGACCAAGTACCATTCTTCATTATTGCATGATATTTAGATTGCATAGCAGCCATCCAATTTTTTAAATTTTGTGCTTCATCAAACGAGACAGGCTCATTCTCATCAGAGAGACTAGATGCAGCCATAGCATAGCAATCTGATGCAAAAGAGGCACTATGAGAGCCTGATCGAGTACGATATGACAGAGGTGCATCTAATTTGCTGCCACACAAGGTCTGCACCAGCCATTTGGGCATAGTTCTTGCCTGCTCAATATCAGCTCTCTCATCAATAAGTGCATCATGTACATCTGCATCAGAAATGGAGTTATCTGCATCATCACATGAAACCTGCAAAGGCTAGGAAGTTGCCTTATTAGGACCAGCACTAGACTGTCCACCTATAAAAAGAGGCAGCAAAGTATCATACATGTCTTTGGAGCTAACATATGTCTCCTTAGTACATGAAAGCAATGGCTAAATAGCATCTTCCACAAAAACAATGCCACGGCTAACCAGAATGCATTTAGTCTATGGATTATATAGACAATAGCCTTTACTTTCAGAACTGCACCCAACAAAAATACATTTTACTACTTTATCATCCAATTTTTTGCGATGTTGTTCAGGCACTAATGCATATGCCAAACAACCAAAAACACGCAGATGAGCAACAAATGGCTTGCAGTCATGCCAAGCCTCATATGGAGTGATAGAATGCAGCGCTTTAGTGGGACACGTGTTCAGTACATATGCTGCACACATGACAGGCTCAAGCCTCAAACTATGTGGTAAAGCCTGACCCTTGACCATACACCTCGCCATCTCCATGAGTGACCTGTTCTTTCGTTCAGCAACTCCATTCTGTTGAGGTGTATACGACACTGTACACTAGTGTTTTATCCCACGTTCAGTCAGAAATGTATTAAAATCAGAAGACATATACTTCCCCCCCTCGATCAGAATGGAGGGTGCCCATTTTACATGCTGACAGATTTTCAGCCAAAACCAAAAATTTTTTGAAGCACATGAACACTTCGGACTTTGCCTTCAATGGATATACCCATGCATGCCTGGAAAAATCATTCGATGAAAGTCAGGAAGTAAAGGTAAATCCCAAAAGAAGGTGTGTACCTACGACCACAGACATCACTATGTACAAGTTGCAATTTCTGAGTAGCCCGAACTGAACCATCTTTTGGAAAGGACGAATGCTGCATTTTGCCTAAAATACAACCTTCACAAACATGTTTTCCAGGTGCCTCAAGTTTGGGCAAAGAGGACACCATTTCAGATTTCTGCAGGTGTAGCAAACTAACAAAATTTAGATGATCAAAGTGTGCATGCCAAAGCTTTGCATCTGACATAGCCTAAGAATCATTTACTCCACATGCCAAATCATTTACAGATCTTTCATAGTCTATGAGCTTATACAGCCCATGACATAAAATGCCAGAAGCAATAATCACATCGCCATTTGACAGATCATGAACTGTACACCTATCATGAACAAATTTCACAACCAAGTCAATCTTGGCTAATGCAAAAACTGATAACCGGTTTTTCTTGATCCTTGGCACAAATAAAGCATTTGACAAAGTGAAAGAACTACCATCAGTAGTAGGCAAAATGATCTTACTAACTCGCATAATAGGATAAGAGGAGTTGTTTCTACATGTAACAGTATTCCTTATAGGGGCAGGCTCGAGTGAAGAGCAAGGTAATATGTTTGGTCGCCCCACTCTCGAAGTACCAAACATCTGAGTCTACTACAAACATGCACTGCTCATGAGAAGATGGGTCAAAACTACAAACAGTAGTAAAAGCTCATTCTTCTTCCTGCATAAGATTAGCAAACTCCATTTTTGGTGTAGAGGCTTCTGCAACAACCATTCCAACCTCTTTCTTCTTTTCCTCTTTTGCAGCCAGTTTTGGACAGTTCTTTATGATATGACCATTCCCTTTACAGTACTTACAAAACAATTTCTGGTTTTCTGATTTTTTTCTCATCTTTCACATAATGGACCTGTTATGCCTGGACTGATCTTCCTGCAACAGAATAGAGACTAACTCCTCAAATGACAAGGTATTTGGATTGCCTTTCATCATCAACCGAAGAGTAGATGCAAAACTCTGATATGAATCAGGAAGACCATTTAGAACGGTCTACACAGATGAGCTATCTGGTATAACCTCATCAGCAAAAATTGACTGCTCCTTCAAGTCTTTGATCTTTGTTAGGAAACTGTCCATAGAATCACCTTCATTCATGTGCTCACTCTCCAACTGTTTCAGGAGGTAAGCAACAGAAGCCTCATTCCTAGCTTGGTACAATGTGGTAAGTGTATCCCAAGCATCCTTAGCTGTTCTACAAGAGCGAATTTGAGGAATAATGACACGTTTGACAGACAAAGCTATCAATGCATATGCCTTGGCATCTCTACCATCCCAACGAATCTGCTCTACAATAGGTGCAGCACAAACCGCAGCACGAACAGGAATATCCAGAATATCATCATCTTCGACACCTTCTGCATCAGCTTCAGTACCTGCTGTTGTAATAGTTGTAGGTGTGATAGGACGCTTTTCGACACCCTGCACAATGTTCCACAGTCCTTTTGCAACCAACACATGTCGCATCATATAAGCCCATAATGGGTAGTTGGTACCATCCAACTTATCCTCAATAACCAACATACGAAATACATCACTGCTTTCAGCCATGGCCGGTGACTAAAATACCTTGATGCAGAAAATTGAATGTATCTCAAAAAGTTGAACAGAACTGCCCAGACGAATTCCACTGGACCTATAGCACACTTCGAGATGCTTATACTGGCGAACAGAAACTGGTATATACCTTTGGCACAAAAAGATAAAATAGTCTACACAAGCACTGCGATAGTGCGTTCGGAGGCCGAAACGCAGAGTATGCTCTCCAAAATTCGTGCGATTGTGAGACTGCAACCGGAGGAGTGTTGACGGCACCCTAGATGAAGCGACGACCTGCTCTGATACCAATTGTTGGAGTTAGACATTTGCGGAAGCACGTGAAGAGCACAAGCATCATTGATGATATCATCAACTCGCAACTACCTTGGGAACCACCCTTGAAAACCTATATAAGGAACGGTTGGCAACATTCATAATCACTCTTGCCAATACGAGTCTTGGGAGCTCAAGGAGTCGTGACCGCCTAGTAAGTTCTCTTCAAGTTCCAGTTCTAGTTCTTGCCTTATTCCTTGTTTTAGTCTAGTTCTTGGACATCCTATCTTGTCCTCTTGTAATCTCATAGTACGAGATCTTGTCGAGTTCTTTCTTGTATCTACTTCATCTCCGAGAAGGGAGTTCTTGTAATCTAGATATCTTGTCTCATACTTACGATCCTGGGTTGTGGGATCTCCTGTATCATCTCTAGTCATGTTATTCATACCTATCAGTCTCGGGTTGTCGGACATCTTGTATCAGTCACGTATTCTTGTATTGTTTTCCCTTCGTGGGTGTTCTTGTTATCATAAGTGTATTTCCGAAATCTTGTCTACTGTAGTCAGAGAGCATAATCTAGTGCTCCCCTTACATTTTGACAAGACTAGCTTCTATCCAAGACTAGGCATCATGGAGAACACTTATAAACAGATTGTAGCATCACTTCAAAGTCTCCAACAACAAGTTGAGGACCTAACTCATCGACAGACACAAGTTGAGATGGGACATCCAGTGCATGTAGGTGCACTCCTCCGAGAATTACAAGAATGAATCGGGAGTCTTCAAGCAAATCAAGGGGTATTCAAGTGAATCAACGACCTAGTACATCATTTATGAAGGAACCCAAGATTTGCATGCCAGAAAAGTTCGATGGGGATCACACAAAGTTTCGTGGATTTCTCCAGCAAGTTAAATTGTACATCCCTATGCAACCTGATAGATACCCTGACGAGGCATCCAAGGTCAGGTTTATTGGAACCTTGCTCTGTGGCCAAGCATTATTATGGTTAGCCCTAATCTTGGACAAGAACATGGCAGTACTTCACGACTATGAGGGGTTTCTTCGAGAACTCTCTGCCACATTTGGAGATGTAGATGAGTAGCAGAAATGAAACTTCGGAAGTTACATCAAGGTAACCGCCCTGCCTCTACCTATGCATCAGAATTCAGGCAATTGATATGTGATCTCTCTTGGCATGAAGATTATTTCAGAAGCCAATTTAGATGGGGTTTAAGAGATAATGTGAAGGACCTTTTGCTCACGATGCTAGAGGTTAAAAACTTGAATGAATATATCATGCAAGCTTTTCAATGTGATAGCGGACTTTTTGAAAGGAAACAAGAAAAACAAGTAGAAGGAAGACCTCGCAAGTGGAAGCCTTTCCAACCCACTACTAAAGATGAGTCTATGTCTGAACCTATGTAAATAGATGTAACTAGGTTTCAACCTCTAATACTACAAGAGAAACAGAGAAGAAGAGTTAATAAGTTATGTCTCTACTGTGGAAACCCTGGACATATTGCAATTAATTGTTCGAACAAGAGAACAAACTCCAGAGTCGGAGCCACCCTTGTAGAGTAGGGAAACGAGGAAGTCTAGTTGTAAAAGAGACCTTGCAGCCGGACCATGATACAAGAAAGGGTCTCATAATTCCAGCTACACCCATAGAAACATGTCTTGCACGTGTCAAGTTAATCATGCCCAAGAAGACCCTTTCCCTTACAACCCTAGTAGATTTAGGAGCCTCCTCATGTTTCATCAATGAAGGATTGGTTAAGAAACATGGAATTCTTGTACTTCGAAAGAACAAACGAGTAGTAGCTGAAGTAGTAGATGGATGAACTCTAGCATCTGGGAATATAACCATGGAAACCACACCATTAAGAGTACACCTTGGTGACCATGAATCCCACATATGTTTCAATGTACTATCAAGCCCAGCACATCTAGGTATTATTGGAATACCCTGGTGAAAGAAGCATAACCCAGAGATTAATTGGGAAAAGAATAAAATCACCCGTCAAGATATCTAGAAGAACCCAACCCATGTTGGAGCCAAAGCCTTCATACATGTAGTAAGGAAGGAGCCCACATATATGATCTATGCCATACCAGCCTCAAGAATCCAAGAAAGATGATCCAATATAGCTACCCAATCAGTACAAAGTCTTTGAAGATGTTTTTGAAAAGAAGAATGCAAATAACCTCCTAGAGCATAGACCTTACGATTGCCCCATAGATCTTCAAGAGGGAGCACAACCAGCCTTTGGACCAATCTACAGACTATCCCCAAAGGAACGTACAGAACTACACAAGAACATTGATGAGAATCTAGCAAAGGGGTTTATCAAACACTCGAATT
This sequence comes from Ceratopteris richardii, assembly GCA_020310875.1. Taxonomy (NCBI): domain Eukaryota; kingdom Viridiplantae; phylum Streptophyta; class Polypodiopsida; order Polypodiales; family Pteridaceae; genus Ceratopteris; species Ceratopteris richardii. The sequence goes on along the minus strand of CM035424.1, from coordinate 89,549,430 downwards.
CTCTAGTAGGAGCTCCTATTTTATTTGTAAAGAAGAAGGGTGGGGCTCTCCGGATGTGTGTAGACTATCGTGGATTGAACAAAGTCACTATAAAAAATAGATACCCTCTACCACTCATATCAGAGCTCTTGGAATGCCTTGGAAAAGAAAAATTCTTCACGAAAGTTGATCTTTGAGGAGCTTACAACCTTGTCAGGATCAGAGAAGGAGACGAATAGAAGACAACATTTCGAACAAGGTATGGCCATTTTGAATATGTAGTTATGCCATTCGGTCTTACAAATGTTCCAGCTGTATTCCAACATATGATTAATGATATCTTTTGAGAATATTTAGATGATTTTGTTGTAATATACCTTGAGATATCTTAATATTCTCCAAAACTCTAGAGGATAATGAATGTCATGTAAAGATAGCCTAGAGGAACTAAGAGAAAAAGGATTATATGCAAAATTAGAGAAGTGCTCTTTCCATAAGAGAGAAGTGGAATTTTTAGGATACATTGTATTAGATAAAGGAATTTCTATGGACCCTAAGAAAATTGAGACAATCCTTGATTGGCAACCACCTTCATGTGTTTGAGATGTATAATGTTTTATGGGGTTTGCCAACTTCTAAAGGATATTCATCAGAGATTACTCCAAGATAGTGACACCTGTTACCAAGCTTACAGGGAACTCAAAATTCTCATGGACCGAAGAAGCAAAAAAAGCATTTCAAACCTTGAAATCAGCATCCACTACCATTCCAATTCTAGTTCATCGTGATTCTAGTAAGCACTTCTTCCTAGAGACGAATGCATTAGAATTTTCCCTAGGAGCCATTCTTTCCCAATATGGAGATGATGAGCACCTACATCCAGTTGCATATCATTCAAGGAAATTTTCCTCTCCACAAATTAATTATGAAATTCAAGATAAAGAACTTATTGCCATAGTGGATGCATTTGATACCTAACGTCACCATCTAGAAGAAGCAATGCATAAAATTACTATATATACAGATCACAAGAACCTAGACTATTTTATAACCACCCACATCCTCAATAGAAGGCAATCTCGATGGAGTAACTTTCTATCCAGATTTGATTTTGTCATCACATACTGTCCAGAATATCAGCAATGTCAGTCAGATGCCTTGTCTAGAAGATCTTACCTTGCACCAAAGAAGGGTGAAGAGACCTTTGATCAACAAGAGTGTCTATTACTCAAGCCTGAGCATCTCCAATTAGCAGCTATCTCTTCAATCCATCATGAAGATTCAGCCTTGAATTATTTGATCCGTGAGAATCTACCACAAGATGAATTATTTTGTAATGTTAAGCAGAAAGCCCAAGAAGGAAAAGTCCAAGAAGTAAATGAATTTCAGGAAAAGGATGGATTATTATTCTATAGGAACCTATTGTATGTCCCTCCTGGAAAGCCCAGGATCGAAGTACAACAACGTCATGAGAACCTTGCAACAGGACATTTTGGAGTAAATAAAACAATAGAACTCATATCAAGGGATTTTTGGTGGCCTCAAATGTGGAAGGAAGTCAAAGAATATATTCAAACCTATGACACTTTCAATTGACCTAAGGTACCGTGACATACACCTCATGGCCTCTTGCAACCTTTACCTATTCCAAAAAGCCATGGGCTTCATTGTCTATGGATTTCATCACGGATCTACCAAAGTCAGATAAGTATGATGCCATTCTTGTTATTGTGGATAGAGTTACAAAGGTGACACACTTCATTCCAATTACAAAGGCAATCACAGGTGCAACCACTACTAAACTTTTTATCAGATACATCTCTAGGCTCCTGGATTGCGTGATGATATTTGTAGTGATCGAGGTCCACAGTTCATATCAAGCTTTTGGAAGAGTCTTTGCAATCTTCTTGGTGTTCAAGTTAAACTATCTACAGCAAATCATCCACAGACTGATGGACAAATAGAACGGGTGAATCAAGTCCTAAAGCAATATCTTTGTTGCACTAGCAACTATCACCAAAATGATTGTTTTGAGTTGGTACCCTTTGCAGATTTTGCCTATAACAATAGTGTTCATGCATCTACTAAGAAAAATCCCTTCTTTACAAACTATGGAAAATATCCAAGAATGTCAAATCATGTCAAGAACCCAGCTGCTAGAGACAAGGCCCAGTACCTGATGGACATTCACAAAGAACTCAAGGAAGATATCCATAAAGCTCAAGAACAATAGAAGTACTATGCAGATCAACATTGTGTCCAGAATCCATCGTATCAAATTGGGGATAAAGTATGGTTACTTAGAAACAATTTGCAAACTTCAAGGCCCTGTGCAAAGTTAGATCATCAAAGATTCAGTCCATTCACCATCTTTGCCAAGATCAATCTAGTCACCTTCAAGCTCCAGCTACCAAGCACCATGAGAATACATCTACTTCTCCATGTATCCATGGCAAGAAGCAGCCTACTGTGGCCACTTCCAGTTGTGAGGCTGAGTATAGGGCAGCTTTCACAGCGACTGTTGAGTGTGTGTGGCTCAGACGCCTTATGGCTGATTTGGGTGTTGGCTAGTCTTCTGCCACCACCATCTTCACTGACAGTCAGAGCGCATTGGCAGTTGCGAGGAACCCTGTGTTCCATGCTCGCACTAAGCACATTGAGGTGCATTATCACTATGTCAGGGAGAGGTTCTCTGCTGGGGAGATCAGCTTGGCATATGTGCCCACGCAGGAGAACATTGCAGACCTTTTCACGAAGGCTCTGCCTAGGGAGAAGTTTGAAGCTTTCCGCAAAGCTTTGGGCTTACTTCCTTTTGTGGAGTGATTTCCACATAGCTCGGCACTTCCTTATACATGAGTGCCAGCTCCTTGTTCACCGCATCACTCCCAGGGGGGATTTGTTGATATATTTAGGTAGTGATGTGTGTGAACACTCTAGGACCGCCGGGGCACTTTTTTCCCTCTTTAGGAGGTTTTTTTCCCCCGGCTTGTATATACGCCTATTGCCCTAATGGGCTACTTATCTTTGTACATTCTCTAGTAATACATTCAGTCTTGTGTGTTGTGCTCCAAGCTTCTTCTTCTTCCTTGTGCTGTTCGCGTGCTTCCGCAAACGTCTAACTCCAACACATGTTGTAGCTTTCGTGTAATCTTTGCTATTCGTGACTCACATGCTCATTCCATTACATATTTTCTAGCGAATGTCGCACGAAAAAACCAATTGAACATTTCTTCTAAATAGTTTGATTGGAGTAGACCACCCCCATGACGAGTGTTTTTAAAGTAAACACCTCTAGACCTGTAATGTGACTTCTCCATTCCTTGTGTACTAAAAATGTCCAGTGACCCATATCGATTCATAAAATATGCTCCATGTGCAAAAAGAATATGCTATGATCTGGTCAATCAGATATACACATAGTGTTTAAGACCAAATAAAAAAATGTAAGCAAAACTTACTATGTAATGTGTAATGTTGCTTTCTCCCCAAGATAAGATGAATGACTGTGTAAACTCCTTCAAAGTCACTTGGAATAGTTCTCGTTGTGAAGCATTAGTGGAAACCAAACACATCAAATGTAACAGTTGATCGAATGATGACCAAACCTTCTTTTGCTTGTTAATGAGATCAACCTGACTATCATTGTCTGTTGTAATTGAACAGAGGTCCTTCCAAAGCTCCCATTTCCCATCATCTTGACTATTCACATCTCTTTTAAAGAAACGTCTTGCCTTCTTCCCAGTCATTGAAACTTGTTGTAAAATCTCTTGAGACTCACCATACTTCTTAACAACTAAAGATACGTGGCCACCATGACAACCTATAGAATTCAAAAGATCTTATATTTTTTGGATTGCTATTGTAGACCTCTCTAGTGGTTTCATTGCAAATGCATATTCAATATGGAGCTTCAATGTTGGAGAATTCCTCTCCTAATCGCAGCGGAAAGTGTAGAAGACCTTCTCAGGATCAAGACTCTTGCCAACAGCAGAACCTTCAAATGAAAACTGGTACCAATTGAAATATCCAATGAACTTGAAACTTTGGTCACTCAAACTAAACACATAGAGCTTTCAAATGAGATATCAAACTCTCCATTTGGAGTAGATTTGGGTTGGCAACTATTGGGTTCAAAACAGACTACCTGTCCACTCAGTTATGCTAAAAATGGGACTTCACTAAAACCTGAATAACTCATGGAGCATAACGAATTTCATAACACTGTTCTAGATAGAGGAAGTACTCAAAATAATCTTTCTAACGAATTTTTAAACACTAAAATTGGGTACATATATTGAGAGATATGACTCTTACAAGTAGACTACCCAAAAATGGGTGTGCGGCTGGACATACTCTATGAGAGTAAACTGAACGAAATGACTCAAAACAATTGAAGTAGCTACAAGGGGGCTTCCACGCCTTCTTTCTCTATTCTTGAGTGTCCTCCCTTGCCTCTTTTATAGCCAAGTGACCAAAAACTCTCATGATGAGTTTGAGAGCTCTTCTCCATCATTTCTCCACTACTTTGGACAGCCACTCCTCTTACAGTTCAGTTTTTGGATTTGATTCTCTTTTGAATGATTCTCTTTTGGCCTCCACTACTTGCTGAAGTAAATGCTTCTATTTTTCATTTTGTATTTTTATTCTACTTGAAGAAAATCCTTTTTGCAAAAATATATATGAGCTTACTTCTTTATTTTTAACACTCCCCCTCAAGCTCACATGTGAGCTTGCACCTTCAGCCATATCCTGTAAGTTGATGTCGTCCTTGAACCTCTTTAGCTTAGAAGCATCTAGGGACTTTGTAAGCATGCCTGCAACCTGGTCATTAGTTCCAATGAACTTTATATCCACATCCTTGCTCAAAACTTTTTCTCGAACATAATAATAATGCACTTCTATGTGCTTGCTTCGTGCATGAAACATTGGATTGTTTGTCAAGTGAATGCTTGACATGTTGTCACCATAAATTGGAATGGTCTTCACCTGCACATCAAGATCATCCAAGAGCTTCTTAATCCACATAGCTTCACAAGTTGCAAAGGCTAAACCTCTATATTCAGCTTCTGTAGATGATAGTGCAATAGTAGGTTGCTTCTTTGAGCTCCATGTGATAAATCTGCTACCTATCATGAACACATAACCTGAAGTGGATCTTCTATCTTCCTTTGAACCAGCCCAATCAGCATCACTGAAGCCTTTTACCTGCAATTCTTCATCATATCTATAAAACAAAGCATGATTGACTGTGTGCTTCACATATCTTAGCACTCGTTTGGCTGAATTTAAATGTTCACTTGTTGGAGCTTGCATAAATTGAAAAAGAACTCCAACAATATAACACAAATCTAGTCTTGTGATCATAGCATAGATCAACGAACCTATAATACTCCTGTATGTAGTTACATTATGTAACTTCTCTCCATCATTTGAGCATAGCTTCACATTTGTGTCCATAGGTTGAGTGAGTGGTTTGCATTCACTCATTCCAAATATGAAAAGAACATCCAATAGGTACTTTCTTTGCATCAAGTAAATGCCATCTTTCCCATAGACTATCTCAATGCCTAAAAAGTATTTCAGCTCACCAAGATCTGAAATTTTAAACTCCTTACCGAGTTTCCTTTTGATCTCTTGTATTCCTGTAACATTACTTCCTGTTATGATGAGATCATCAACATATATGCAAATATATACCTACTTGCCTTCTTCTTTCTTCATAGAGAGAGGGATCTGTATTACTTGGGCTATACCCACACCTTGTGAGGTACTCGACCAATCTTTGATTCCAAGCACATGGTGCTTGCTTCAACCCATACAAAGCTTTCTTCAATCTACAAACAAAATTTGGATGCTTTCTGTCTTCAAATCCAATCGGTTGACTCATGTATACCTCTTCTTGAAGTTCACCATTGAGAAAAGCATTTTTTATGTCAAGTTGATATAATGGCCATCTCCTTGCTGCACTCAGTGCAATCAAGGTTCTAATTGTTCCCATCTTTGCAACCGGGCTGAAAGTCTCTTCATAGTCGATGCCATGAGTTTGCTTGAATCCTTTTGCTACTAGTCTAGCTTTATGCCTTGCTAGAGAACCATCAGCATTTCTCTTTATTTAAACACCCATTTATTTGGAACAATCTTCATACCTTCAGCCTTTGGAACTAGCTCCCATGTGTTGTTGTCCTTGAGAGCTTTCATCTCTTCTTGCATAGTTTATTGCCATTCTTTTTGTGTACACGCTTCTTCATATGCATCCGGTTCTTTGTCTTTGACCACCTGTGTCATATATGCAAAATGCTTTGCAATAAAACTATCATAGCTCAGCCTTTCAATTGGATACCTTGCTCTTGAAGAACTCCTTTCATTTCCTTTTGAACATTGCTTCTTCAACCGGTTCAACTTTACCTTTGGTGTGATCACCTCTTCATACTCTTCTTCACTTGCATTTGAATCACTATTTTGGGCAGCAGTTTCAGCTTTAGATCTTTCATAAGCTGATGTTGGTGATGAGGAATGACTCCTTAGCCTCCCCTTCCATGTTGAGCTTTCTCCAAGTGATGTAGAAGCTTCTGGACCTGACATTTGAGTGCTTGTTTGCTGAAATTCTTCTTGGACAGCACCTCCATCATCTTCACAATCTTCTTCAAGAATCTTCTCTTTCCCTTTGTCTCCAAACCATGGTCTTAGCTCATCAAATACCACATCTCGTGAGACTCGTAGCTCCTTTGTCACCGGATTGTAGCACCTATATCCCTTTTGCTCCGATGAATATCCAATAAAAATACATTTTTCGGACTTTGCCTCCATCTTTGTCCTTAGTTCTTGAGGGATGTGAACATAACACACACACATCCAAAAACTTTGAGATGTGTAAGTTCAGGTTTCTTACCGGAATAAACCTCCTCGGGAGTTAGATTATGCACTCTAGCCGTTGTGCACTTGTTCATCAAATAAACGGCCATACTAGTTGCTTCAGCCCAATAGTTTAGTGACATCTTCATCTCGTTGAGCATGCATCTTGCAACTTCTGTGATATGTCAATTTTTTCTTTCAGCTATTCCATTTTGTTGAGGCGTGTACCTACATATAAATTGTCTCTTGATGCCATTTTCATAAAGAAAATCTGAAAATTCTTTGGAGAAATATTCTCCTCCTCCATCGGACCTCAAGGTCTTTATGTAGCGTACTGTTTCCTTTTCTACCTGTGCTTTAAATCTCTTGAACATGGAGAACACATCTGATTTTTGTTTTATGCAAAACATCCATACTTTCCTTGAATGATCATCAATAAAAGTGACAAAATATCTATTACCAGCCATTGATGGTTTTTGTGATGGTCCCCATACATCCGTGTGTATCAAGTCGAGGACATTCCTTCCCACATAGTTGCTTTTCTTGAATGGTTGTCGAGTTTGCTTTCCTAGTTGGCATGCTTCACAAGACTCATGTAGTTCGGCATCATTGAATCTTGGAAGACCTCTTACCACTTCATGGTTGCTCATGTCCTTGAGCTTGGGAATGTTGATATGTCCAAACCTTTTGTGCCACAAATCGATTTCAGCAATCCTCTTGTTTCCAAACTGAATATACATCACCTTTCCATGCGGTTGTTGAATGTCCAAAGTGCATTTTCCCAAAAATAGTGTTGATATATTTAGCCAGTGATGTGTGTGAACACACTAGGACCGCCGGGGCACTTTTTTCCCTCTTTAGGAGGTTTTTTCCCCCCGGCTTGTACATACGCTATTTGCCCTAATGGGCTACTTATCTTTGTACATTCTCTAGTAATTCATTCAGTATTGTGTGTTGTGCTCCAAGCTTCTTCTTCTTCCTTGTGTTGTTCGCGTGCTTTCGCAGACGTCTAACTCCAACAATTGGTATCAGAGCAGGTCATCGCTTCATCTAGGGCGCCGTCGACACTCCTCCGTTTGCAGTCTCAGATTCGCACGAAATTTGGTGAGCATACTCAGGGTGTTTCAGAGATCGAAACCGCTTCGCTTTGTGGTGCCGAAATTGTGATTTGAGCTCGTTTTGGCCTCCAAACGCACTATCGTAGCGCTTGTGCAGGCTATTTTGTCTTTTTGTGGCAAAGGTATATAGCAATTTTTGTTTGCCACTTTAAGCGTCTCGAAGTCTGCTACAGGTGTAGCATAATTTGTCTGGGCAGTTGCATTCAACTTTTTGAGATACAGTCAATTTTGTGCATCAAGGTATTTTAGTCACCGGCCATGGCTAAAAGCAGTGATGTATTCCGTACGTTGGTTGTTGAGGATAAGTTGGATGGTACCAACTACCCATTATGGGCGTATATGATGCGACATGTATTGGTTGCAAAAGGATTGTGGAACATTGTGCAGGGTGTTGAAAGATGCCCTATTACACCTCTCACTACAGGTACTGCAAATACAGGTGCTGGAGCTTATGAAGATGGTGTCGAAGATGATATTTCGCAGATTCCTATTCGTGTTGTTGTTTCTGCTGCACCTACTGCAGAGCGGATTCGCTGGGATGGCAGAGATACCCAGGCACATGCATTGATAGCTTTGTCTATCAAACATGCCATTATTCCTCACATTCGCTCTTGCAGAATAGCTAAGGATGCTTGGGATACACTTACCACATTGAACCAAGCTAGGAATGAGGCTCGTGTTGCTTACCTCCGAAAACAATTGGAGAGTGAGCACATGAATGAAGGTGATTCTATGGACAGTTTCCTAATGAACATCAGAGATTTGAAGGAAAAGTTGATTTTTGCTGATGAGGTTATACCAAATAGCTCACTTGTATAGACCGTTCTGAATGGTCTTCCTGACTCATATCACAGTTTTGCTTCTACTCTTCGGTTGATGATGAAAGGCAATCCGAACGCCTTATCATTTGAGGAGTTAGTCTCTGTTCTGTTGTAGGAAGATCATTCCAGGCAAAATAGGTCCATTATGCGAGCTGCAGATCAAGCTTTCTTGGCTAGTCAGAAGGGCAAAGGAAAATGGGGCTCTTCAACTAGTAAGCATAACTCTGCTAATTCTGCATATTCGAAGAAGGAAGATAAAGATGAGAAGAAATCAGAAAAGCAAAAATTGTTTTGTAAGTACTGTAAAGGGAATGATCATATCATAAAGAACTGTCCAAAACTGGCTGCTAAAGAGGTAAAGAAGAAAGAGGCTAGAATGGTTGTTGTAGAGGCCTCTACACCAAAAACAGAGTCTGCAAATCTTGTGCAGGAACAAGAATGGACATTTACTACTGTCTGCAATTTTGACCCATCTTCTCATGAGCAGTGCATGTCTGCAGTAGACTCAGATGTTTGGTATTTTGATAGTGGGGCGACCAAACATATTACCTCGCAGTGCAGTTTCTTCTCTTCACTCGAGCCTGCCCCTACAGGGAATACTATTACATGCGCCAACAACTCCTCTTATCCTGTTATGGGAGTTGGTAAGATCATTTTGACTATTGCTGATGGTAGTTCTTTCACTTTGTCAGATGCTTTATTTGTGCCAGGGATCAAAAAGAACTTGTTATCAATTTCTACATTAGCCACGATTGGCTTGGTTGTGAAATTTGTTGATGACAGGTGTACAGTTCATGATCTCTCAAATGGCGATGTGATTATTGCTTCTGGCATTTTATGTCATGGGTTGTATAAGCTCATAGACGATGAAAGATCTGAAAATGATTTGGCATGTGCAGTAACTGATTCTCAAGCTATGTCAGATGCAAAGCTTTGGCATGCACGCTTTGGTCATCTGAATTTTTCTAGTTTGTTATGCCTGCAGAAATTTGAAATGGTGTCCTCTTTGCCCAAACTTGAGGCACCTGGTAAACATGTTTGTGAAGGCTGTATTTTGGGAAAAATGCAGCGTTCCTCCTTTCCAAAAGATGGTCCAGTTCGGGCTACACAGAAATTGCAGCTTGTACATAGTGATGTTTGTGGTCCTATGTAGAAACCCTCTTTTGGAAATTACCTTTACTTCGTGACTTTCATTGACGATTTTTCTAGGCATGCATGGGTATATCCACTCAAAGCAAAGTCCGAAGTGTTCATGTGCTTTAAACAGTTTTTGGTTTTGGCTAAAAATATGTCAGCATGTAAAATGGGCACCCTCCGTTCTGATCGAGGGGGGGAATATATTTCTTCTTATTTTAATGCATTTCTGGCTGAACGTGGGATAAAACACCAGTGTACAGTGCCGTATACACCTCAAGAGAATGGAGTTGCTGAACGAAAGAACAGGTCACTCATGGAGATGGCGAGGTGCATGGTCAAAAGTCAGGCTTTACCACATAGTTTCTGGCTTGAGGCTGTCATGTGTGCAGCATATGTACTGAACAGGTCTCCCACTAAAACGCTGCAGTCTATCACTCCATATGAGGCTTGGCATGATCGCAAGCCAAGGTAGTAAAATGTATTTTTGTTGGGTACAGTTCTGAAAGTAAAGGCTATTGTCTGTATCATCCACAGACTAAACACATTCTGGTTAGTCGTGATGTTGTCTTTGTGGACGATGCTATTCAGCCATTGCTTTCATGTACTAAGGAGACATCTGTTAGCTCCAAAGACATGTATGATACTTTGATGCCTCTTTTTACAGGTGGACAGTCTAGTGTTGTCCTAATGAGGCAACTTCTCAGCCTTTGCAGGTTTCATCTGATGATGTAGATCATTCCATTTCTGATGCAGATTTACATGATGCACTTGTTGATGAGAGAGCTGATATTGAGCAAGCAAAAACTATGCCAAAATGGCTGGTGCAGACTTTGTGTGACAGCAAATTAGATGCACCTTTGTCATATCGTACACGTTCAGGCTCTCATAGTGCCTCCTTTGCATCAGATTGCTATGCTATGGCTGCGTCTAGTCTTTGTGATGAGAATGAGCCTGTTTCTTTTGATGAAGCACAGAATTCAGAAAATTGGATGGCTGTTATGCAATCTGAATATGATGCTATAATGAAGAATGGTACATGGTCTTTAAGTGACTTGCCTCCTGACAAGAAGGCCATTGGCACTAAGTGGGTATACAAGCTGAAGTGTAAACCTGATGGTACAGTTCACAGGTATAAGGCTAGGCTTGTTGCAAAGGGTTATGCGTAGGAAAGAGGCATTGATTTTGATGAGACCTTTGCACCTACATGCCGTATGACTACTGTTCGGAGCATTTGTGCACTTGCAGCCCATCATGGTTGGAATGTACATCAGTTGGACATTAAAACAGCATTTCTGAATGGTGACTTGCATGAAGAAGTGTATGTTTTTCAGCCCCGTAGCTTTGTGTAGAAAGGGCATGAAAACCAGGTGTCCAGGTTAAAGAAGGCATTCTATGGTTTAAAGCAAGCACCATGTGCTTGGTATGAGAAGATACATGCCTATCTGGTTGCACATGGTTTTGAGAACAGTCCAACTGAAAGCACCTTATATTTTAAGCGTGCTAATGATGTGCTTCTGATCATTGTTGTCTATGTTGATGACATGCTGCTCACTGGTCCTATTGAGAAGCATATTGCTGATTTCAAGGCTGATTTGCATGCCTCATTTGAGATGTCTGATTTGGGGCATTTGCATCACTATTTGGGCATTGAGTTTATGCAAGTTGATGGTGGAATGGCTTTGTGTCAAACAAAATATATTGACACATTATTGCAGTGTTTTGGCCTTGAAGACTGTAAGCCTATTGCCACTCCTATGGAGACAGGTTTACGATTGAGTCTTCATGATGCTGGAGATGCATTTGATGTTGTTCTCTATCAGCAGGCTGTTGGATGCTTGATTTACTTATGCATTACTCGGCTAGATATTCAGTTTGTTGTCTCACAAATGAGCAGGTTTATGCATTGCCCATGAGTCACACATTGGAAGGCGGTTAAGCACATCTTTCGCTACGTATGTGGTACTCGGTTACTTGGGTTGTTTTATCCCAAGGGGGAATCACTACCACCAAATTTGCATGCTTTTTTTTACTCAGATTGCGCTGGTTGCTATGACACTCGTGTGTCCACCAATGGTTTTTGCTTCATGCTTGGTAGCTCATGTATATCTTGGTTGAGCAAGAAGCACCCTACTGTGGCCACTTCCAGTCGTGAGGCTGAGTATAGGGCAACTTTCACAGCGACTGTTGAGTGTGTGTGGCTCAGATGCCTTATGGCTGATTTGGGTGTTGGCCAGTCTTCTACCACCACCATCTTCACTGATAGTCAGAGCGCATTGGCAGTTGCGAGGAACCCTATGTTCCATGCTTGCACTAAGCACATTGAGGTGCATTATCACTATGACAAGGAGAGGTTCTCTACTGGGGAGATCAGCTTGGCATATGTGCCCACGTAGGAGAACATTGTAGACCTGTTCAGGAAGGCTCTGCCTAGCGAGAAGTTTGAAGCTTTCCGCAAAGCTTTGGGCTTACTTCCTTTTGTGGAGTTATTTCCACATAGCTTGGCACTTCCTTATACATGAGTGCGAGCTCCTTGTTCACCGCATCACTCTCAGGGGGGATTTGTTGATATATTTAGGCAGTGATGTGTGTGAACACACTAGGACCGCTCGGGCACTTTTTCCCTCTTTAGGAGGTTTTTTTCCCCCGGCTTGTATATGCACCATTTGCCCTAATGGGCTACTTATCTTTGTACATTCCCCAGTCATTCATTCAGTATTGTGTGTTGTGCTCCAAGCTTCCTCTTCTTCCTTGTGCTATTTGCGTGCTTCCGTAGACGTCTAACTCCAACAAATAGAAATCTAAGCAAATTAGTTGGGGGAAAACACCTTCTCTATGGCTTCATAAAATTACTTTAGTTACGACAGTATGTTCGATACTCAGTATGATGCTAGGAAGAAATGAACAAAGAGATGGTTTGGGCCATATGTAGTGATGTCTATATTTAATAATGGAACATTTGAGCTTTGCAATTTTGACAGTTCTCCTTTAAGATCTTTGATTGCAGGGAAGAGAGTAAACTTATTCAAGAAGAGAAACACAGAAGGTTATGAGATTGATCAACAGCTATTAGAAGATGATGATGACAGTGATGCTATTAAGCAAACTGATAAGGTGAATGTATTCTATTTGTCAAGTGAAATCTTGACTCCTTTTGTTGCATGCCTTTAGATCCTTAGCTTTGATTAGGGGTTACGACTTTCCCCTTTAGAAAAAAGTTTTGAAGTATACAGAATAAATGAAAAAGCACTACGTAAATGGTTGCTACAAAGAGAAAAAGAAAAAGAAAAAGAGAAAAAATAAAAGAAGAAAATAGTTTTCATGACTTAGATGTGGTCTCGAAACCACTTCTGAGATTTATTATGTGGGCTATACGAGGTGGAGCTATGTAATAGTGGAGCTAGTTTTATTTCTTGATAAATTGTATAGGAACCAAACATGAGAACATTTATATAAAATGAAGAATGACATTGAAATGAGTTGATAGGGAAGATTGTTACTGGAAATTTTAAGTAATTTCTATAGGTTAAATTTGACTTATTTTTGCAGGTAGTATGCTAACAAAATGGGTTTTCCAAACATAACTTACATATATTAAAATCATCTTTAAACTTTTTTAGAACCTACATTTGAATATAGAAATCATGTTTCAATTTGCAAAAAGAAACATTTAGATAAAAACTAAAAACAGTTTCAAAGCAATCTTGATGCACTCCTGTTTGACTTTGTAGCTTGGCCCATTGGGATGATGTGCAAGTTTGGTGGTGATGAATACCTTCTAATTCTCCAATATCAAGCCTACCTTAGCTCAAATATACTTTCATCTTCTGATCTATATCTCTGTTCTCTTCAAATAGTCTGCCTCAAGACTTAACTTCATTACTTGCAAATGACATGGATTTTAATGCTTTAAGTTACATATGAATCTTTTTATCATCCTTATGCAATCTTGCGGTACAATAGATCATTGATTAGATTGATTAAAACTTTGATTTATCACTAAGATCAAAGTATATCTTTAAACTGTTCTCTAGAAATGGTGACTTTGACATAGGTAAGTTCTACCTCTCATTTCTATCAAACTATAACCCATTTTATAAAATGCTTTTGGACATATCTACCTTATCTCTCAACTTAGATTTCTAGTGCTTAAACATAAAAAATTTTACATGCATCAATGAGATCTAAGCAAAACATTATTCGATGAGATGCGCCATTTTCGAGACTTCACTTCAAAAATTTGACATGTGATTGTTCCTATGAATCATAAACATATTATGAAAGGAATTAGGACATGAAACTTTAATCATAGCTTGGTTAACTATTGAATTAGATCTGTTTACAAAGATTTTTGATCCCCATGATTATCCAAAGAGAAATGTGAATTGGACTTAGCTCTAATTCTATAAATCTCACTCGACACTTCTGTTTGTTGGGGCTTCACTCACTAATTAGGCATGGATATATGAAGACATATGGAGACATATGATGGAGGAAAGAAGAAGTGAAGAAAAGACTTACAGAAAATCAAGCCTAAGTGAAGGGACAATTTCACTATTGTAAATTAGTACAAAATTAGAGTCTAGATTTTCATTTGATCTTCAGAACTTACGAGTTCAAGTCTAGAAGAATGTAAACCATAGGTATATAAGTTAATTTGAGCCAAAAACATATATGAGAGAACTCAATTTTGTAATCTGTGTGAGTAGAGAAAATTCGTGTCTTTTCTGAGAGAGATGGTGAGAGAAAACTTCTGAGTCTGAGAGAGTTTTCCATGGCTATGAGCAAAATTAGGCCAAGCCATTTTGTACACATCTTCTCTGATAATCAACACATGTTTGTGTAGAAGGATTGAGTCTAATTCCTCTTGTACGTTGAGGTCCAAGTCATTTCATATGACTGTGTAAGGTAGTTGACAGTTACGACTTTTCTGGCGCACATTTGACTGATCTTCTGAAGGTCAGATCTCGAAGCATGGTGTAACGTTTTTGGTAAGTGATAGCTCATTTTAAAGCTATTCTCCTCAACTACACTTGGTCAAAAGATCTTTAAGAAACGGGACGCGTACTCAGAGAAATCAACTTAAGAGTGGAGGTATGTCAAATCGATGAAGTCAATTTCCAGTTTTCAGACATAGTGAAAAGTTTGGTACAAAATCAGAAGATTTTGAAGTCATTACTTGAAAGTTTTGCTTGTTATATGTTACTGAACATTAGCAAGAACTTCTCTTAGCAAGTGATCAAAAGATTTTGCAAAGATTGAGCTAATACAGGTCAAATTGAAGGATTGAAGAAAAGGTGCAGATTTCTGTGAAGTGAATTTTTGTTTTTTCACTAAATTCAGAGATGAAGACTCACAATGTGAGTATTGCTAAGCTAATGGTGATTATAGAGGTCTTCTAATACCACATTAGTTTGGTTCTTGTGGTGTTTTACACACCAACAAGTGGTATCAGAGCAGATAAGGTCCTCGAAAGTAAAGGAGAGCAGATACAAGAAGAATTGAAGAGTTCTTTGTCAAAGAAGGAGGAAGCTGAGGTGTTCAACAAACAAAAGTCATCAGAAGATTATTTCGAAGTTACTCCCAAGGGTAAAGGTCTACAAAAGGTATCATTCTTTAACTTTATACTTACAGGTTGAAGCAGAAGCAAGGATACCATGGCAGATCATGTGTCCATTGACAAATTGGACAGAGATAACTATCCTGCTTGGGTAATGAGGATGGAAGCCTTACTTATGAGGAAGGACCTAATGGTATATGTGACAGGTGAAGAAGAGAAGCCTAAATTTGAAGATGAAAGTCATCCAAGAAAGGAAGAGCTAGAAGCTTTGAAGCTATGGCAGAAGAGAGATGCAAGTGCAAGAGCTTATATATATAACACTATTACAGATCATTTGTTGCCACATATCAGAGGTTTAGAAACAGCTGAAGACATTTGGAATGCTTTGGAAGATCACTTCCAAAACACTACTAAAGCTAGGAAAGCTAGCTTATGGTCAGAGTTCACCACATTCAAGAAAAAGCAAAATCAAAGCATTAGTGATTATGTCACTAAGATGAAGGACTTGGCAGATAGCCTTGGATCCATTGATGAGGATATTGAAGATCATAGGTTGATAGCACAATTACTTGCAGGATTAAGAGGTGATGAAAGGTGGAAGCCTTTTGTACTTTCAACAGAACTCTCATTAAACCATTATGTGCCAGAACTGAATCAATTACTTGGATTGATGCTCACATTTGAGCAAGACTTGAAGTCAGATGGAGACAAAGGTCAAAGTTCTGCAATGTATGTGAAGAACAAAAAGAAAGGAGATAAAGGCAAACCAAAGGATGAAGAAGAGTCAACAACTCAAGCAAATTATACAAGAGGAAGAGGTTTTGGCAGAGGTAAAGGTCGAGGAAATGGAAGAGGTAGAGGTAATCAGAACAATAACAAGAAGACATGTTGGATTTGTGGATTGAGCAATCATCTAGCATATGATTGTTGGCACAATCAACAAGGAGCAAGTCAAAATCAGAACAACAATGGCAGAGGAAGAGGTGGAAGGTTTCAGAATCAATTTCAAAGAGGAAGACAGAATTCAAGAGGAAGTTATGGAAGAGGTGGTGGAAGAAATTGGAATCAGAACCAATCATACAACACCACATATTACAATTATGCAAATGATACACAGAATGACAACCATACAACATTGATGATGAATTCAATAAGTTCATCAGAGAAGGAGGATCTCAAGGTATTTTATATTGACTCTGGTTGTTCAAATCATTTGTCAGGTAATATAGAATTATTGTCAGAATTGGAAGAAGGCAATTCTAGTCATACAGTACAAACAGGTGACAATACAAAACATAATGTGCATTCAATTGGAAAAGTGAAGTGCAGGAGTGGAGCTGATTTATTAACAAATGTTTTGTATGTTCCAACAATACCAAAGAATCTTATTAGTGTTGGACAAATAGTGGAGAAAGGTTTTCAAGTCAGATTTACAAATGAAGGGGTATTTGTTGAAGATCCAGAGGATGCATACAAACTCATTGTTTGTGGTAAGAAGGAAGGTAGACTTTTTACTCTCAAAGTACAAGGAAATGTTGGTCAAGCCCTAATCACACATGGTGATGAAGTAATTACAGAGTTAGATCTTTGGCATAAGAGATTGGGACACTTCAATGAAAGAGGAATCAAAACTATGGTGGAGAATCAATCTGTATTGGGACTACCAAATGTGAAGAATCAACATATGATATACAAGTGTGAAGCTTGTCAGATGGGAAAAGCTCATAGACTACCATTTCAGAAGAAAGGTTTCAAGCATGATGATTTGCTTGAACTCATACATACAGATGTATGGGGGCCAACAAAAGAAGGTTCAATAAATGGATCTAGGTATTATGTTTTGTTTATTGATGATGCTACAAGGTGGATAACCCTTTATGTTCTAAAAGAAAGATCAGAAGTATTTGGAGCCTTCAAACATTTTCATGCTTATGCAGAAAGAGTTACAGGTCAAAAACTCAAGAGGCTAAGGTCTGATGGAGGGGGAGAATACTTCTCCCAAGAGCTTAATGACTATCTTTGGAATGCAGGTATCAAGAGAGAGATAACTTGCAGATATACACCTCAACATAATGGGGTGGCAGAAAGGAGAAATAGAACATTGGTTGAATTTGCAAGAGCAATGTTAAAGGAAAAGAATTGCCCTAATTATCTTTGGGCTGAGGCTGTAAATACAGCTACATACCTTGTGAATAGGCTACCATGTGGAGCTTTGAATGGTATGACCCCCTATGAAGCTTGGTGGGGTAAGAAACCAACACTTGATCATTGTAAAGTGTTTGGGTCAATTGCCTATGCTTATGTGCCATCACAACTCAGACATAAGCTTGAACCAAAGGCAGAAAAATATGTGTTTATTGGGTATGATGAAAAGCAAATGGGTTATAGGCTATGGAGTCCCTTAACTAAACATTTTATTGTTTCCAGAGATGTGACCTTTGATGAACAGAAGAGTTGGTATGCAGATAAAGATTGTGATCTTGAAACATTTGAAGAAGAGATAAGAAGGAGTGCAAGAGGTAAGTCACATATGCAGATAGATGGAGATGAAGAACATATGCAAGCAAGCACATCAAGAGTTGGATCATACAGAAGGAATGAAGATGGACCAATATTTGATGAAGAAGTACATCCAGATATACATGAAGAGTGTGAGCCAAGAAGGTCAACCAGAATGAGGAAGCAACCTACAAGGTATTCATATGATACTTCTTACTTGACTCAAAAAAATTATGCTTACATGGTTAAGGAAGATGAAGAACCTCAAAGCTATGATGAAGCAAAAGGTAAGAGACAATGGGAAGTAGCAATGAAGGAAGAGTTTGATGCACTTGAAGAGAACAAAACTTGGGAACTTGTTCCAAAACCTAGTGGTAAGAAAGTGATTGGAAATAAATGGGTTTACAAAGTTAAAAAGCATGCAGATGGAACTATAGCCAGATACAAAGCCAGATTGGTGGTTAAAGGCTATGCTCAAACTTTTGGCATAGATTATGATGAGACATTCAGTCTTGTAGCAAAGATGTCAACCATAAGGACAATCATTGCCATTGCAGCATCAAAAGGATGGACATTGAGTCAATTGGACATTAAGAATGCATTTTTGAATGGATATATATCAGATGAGGTTTACATGGAGCAACCTCAAGGGTTTGCAGATCATAAGTTTCCAAATTATGTTTGCAGGTTGAGAAGAGCTCTTTATGGTTTGAAGCAAGCTCCAAGAGCTTGGAATTATAGACTTGTAAAGTATCTTAATGATCTTGGCTATCAAAGTTCAAAGGCAGATGCAAGTTTACTTATCAAAAGAACAGATGAAGGTATGATCTACATTTGTATCTATGTAGATGATATTATAATTACAGGTACCTCAAATGAAGGAATCGAGGAGGTGAAGAAGCTACTTGAGAAGGAATTCAAGATAAGTGATCTAGGAAAATTGTCATACTTTCTTGGAATGGAAATCACTTATGCAGAACATGGCATATATGTATCACAAGAAAGGTATCTTTTGAATCTTCTAAAGAAGTTTAATATGGAGAATTGCAGAGAGACATCAACACCACTAGAAGTCAATCATAAACTCAGTAGATATGATGGTGCAGAATTCAAAGACATGAGGAAGTATCAATCTTTAGTGGGAAGTTTGATTTATGCAACTCTAACTGGCCTGATCTTAGTTATGCAGTTGGTGTTCTTTCTCAATTCATGCATTGTCCAAAGGATCCACATTGGATTGCAGGTCAAAGAGTTCTTAGATATATCAAAGGAACTTTGAAAGAAGGATTGTATTATCCTTTTACATCAGATATAAGATTGAGAGCCTATAGTGATTCAGATTGGGCAGGAAGTCAGGATGACAGAAGATCTACCCATGGCTATATGATATACATTGGAGATAAGCTTGTGAGTTGGTGTTCAAAGAAACAACACACAGTGGCCTTATCATCAACAGAAGCTGAATACAAAGGACTTGTGGAAGCAGCAAAAGAAGTAATATGGATGCAGACATTATTCAAAAGCTTGGGAATTGATCAAGGTATACCCATCATTCATGGAGATAACATGAGTTCATTATATCTTGCAGCAAATCCTGTATTTCATGCAAGGACAAAACACATAGAAATACAGTATCATTTTCTTAGAGAAAAGGTAATGGAGAAAGAGATTGAAGTGGTGTACACTTCTACAAAAGATCAGATTGCAGATATTATGACAAAAAGCTTGGATGGAGTGAAGACAAGTAGGTTCAAGGAGATGGCAGGAATAAAAGAGAAGAAGATTATGTGAAGAAGTCAAAGCATGCTAATTAGTGATTGAGGGGGAGCTGTTGGGGCTTCACTCACTAATTAGGCATGGATATATGAAGACATATGGAGACATATGATGGAGGAAAGAAGAAGTGAAGAAAAGACTTACAGAAAATCAAGCCTAAGTGAAGGGACAATTTCACTATTGTAAATTAGTACAAAATTAGAGTCTAGATTTTCATTTGATCTTCAGAACTTACGAGTTCAAGTCTAGAAGAATGTAAACCATAGGTATATAAGTTAATTTGAGCCAAAAACATATATGAGAGAACTCAATTTTGTAATCTGTGTGAGTAGAGAAAAGTCGTGTCTTTTCTGAGAGAGATGGTGAGAGAAAACTTCTGATTCTGAGAGAGTTTTCCATGGCTATGAGCAAAATTAGGCCAAGCCATTTTGTACACATCTTCTCTGATAATCAACACATGTTTGTGTAGAAGGATTGAGTCTAATTCCTCTTGTACGTTGAGTTCCAAGTCATTTCATATGACTGTGTAAGGTAGTTGACAGTTACGACTTTTCTAGCGCACATTTGACTGATCTTCTGAAGGTCAGATCTCGAAGCATGGTGTAAAGTTTTTGGTAAATGATAGCTCATTTTAAAGCTACTCTCCTCAACTACACTTGGTCAAAAGATCTTTAAGAAACGGGACGCGTACTCAGAGAAATCAACTTAAGAGTGGAGGTATGTCAAATCGATGAAGTCAATTTCCAGTTTTCAGACATAGTGAAAAGTTTGGTACAAAATCAGAAGATTTTGAAGTCATTACTTGAAAGTTTTGCTTGTTATATGTTACTGAACATTAGCAAGAACTTCTCTTAGCAAGTGATCAAAAGATTTTGCAAAGATTGAGCTAATACAGGTCAAATTGAAGGATTGAAGAAAAGGTGCAGATTTCTGTGAAGTGAATTTTTGTTTTTTCACTAAATTCAGAGATGAAGACTCACAATGTGAGTATTGCTAAGCTAATGGTGATTATAGAGGTCTTCTAATACCACATTAGTTTGGTTCTTGTGGTGTTTTACACACCAACACTGTTGATGCGTGAAACATCACAAGAAATGAATTAATGTGACACTAGACAACCTCTATGGTCACCATTAACTCATTGCCACTCCAAACTTTGAGAAATGATAGCCAAAAACAAGAACTTTACTTCTTCTGAATTTCCTAGTCACTAAAATGAAATACCTTCAGTATTTTGCTAATTTCTCTTAGCTCAAATACTATTTCTCCACGATCTTTTGGTGGATGAAAGTAAAAGAGTAGAGCTTTCCAAAAAGCTATTATTTGCAAGAAATGGATCTCTAGAACTCAAGATATGGCCTTCACAAGATGACCCTCTATGACTTCCTAAAACTAGAAATTTTGCCTCCTTTAGTAATTCTGAGTGTCTAAAAATGAAAATTCGATGCCTAGCATCGACTTGCAACCAAAAGTCGATGCCGAGCATCAACTTTGAGCTTTTTCAGCCACTTTTTCAGCACCAGAATTAGCCTATGAATACAAGACATGAGCAAGACCACTTTTATGTGGGAAGTCGATGCCAGGCATCAACTTTATGCTGAAACTCGATGCCAGGCATCGAGTTGGTCCACAAACCTCATGTTTTTAAGAGTTTCTAGTAGTACATAACAGTCAGAGAATAAAACACGGACTTAT
>CM035424.1:89500496-89505496 GCA_020310875.1 Ceratopteris richardii | reverse complement strand
TTACAAATTAATTGTGTAATAACCAAATCAAAACAGATGATTTTGAACCTTCACAAGTCCAAAAACTTTCTATTCCTGTAATGATACCTGCTCAGTCTTAAGCTTAGTGTGACCAGCACACTTACAATTGGATTAATTCCTTCTGGGAGTATTAAATTAACTTAACAAGCTACCATTAGCAAGTTAAATCACTCCATTTGATAAACTATGCACTGAGAATGATCTTTAGCAAAATCAGAGACACCCCCGACTTTTTAGGATCTACACAGAAAAATACCAGAGACTGCTTCGTCTGCAATTTCTCCCAAATGGCTGAATGGAATGACTTGAAACTTTGTAGTGTTGTAGAATTCTTTGAGCTGGTTCCAATGAGCTTTGAATCATCCAATTTGGTGCAGTAGATCTTGAGATATGCCCTGTTGAAGTTGACAGACTTGAAGATGGTCACTCAGAGAAAACAGAGACTATGAATGTATGTATATTGATTAACTATAATGATTGTACATTCCCATTGGCATGTAATGTGATGCTCAATGGTACTCAGAGGTGTAGGCTATAGTGTAGCTCACACACACTCAATGATTTGCTTGGAATTGCCTCGGGGAGAGTGAAGCTTACCCGCGACTTTTACATAGCCTTTTTATAGGAGTTTTGAAAAGTGTTTGAATTTGAATTCAAACTAAAGTTCCCTTGATTCTCTCCACTAGACTTAGGGAGATATTCCCTCAACTGATTCATCTAATTTTTTCCACGACTCTAGTCTAGTAGGTGTGATTACATGAGTGGTAAAGTCATATAGACTTTTACATAAGATAAATGGTAAGAACAATAAGACTAGGTTCCTATGGTACTTGTTCCATGTGAATACTTCCTTCAAGGGTCCAAACTTTAGCCTTCCAAGGTTCCAATTGTCCAAGCCTTATGTTGAGTCTTCAAGGTACAGATCAAAGCCAAGTGTGAAGGCTTGTTTGCACCAACAGCTCCCCCTCAAGCCAAACACTTTGGCTCAAGTCTTCATCTCTAGTCTTCAATTATTTCCTGCAATCCAATCATGGATTTAAATCTGCATAGCTTGCTTCCATCCAGAGCTTTAGTAAGCAAATCTGCACATTGTATATTAGTAGACACATATGATAATTGAATTTCTTTGCTAAGTAACTTCTCCCTCACATAGTGGTAGTGAACCTCTATGTGTTTTGTCCTAGCATGATAAATTGGATTAGCTGCTAGGTGAAGAGAACTTGTGTTATCACCAAATATGATTGGTGGTCTTGTGTATAGACCCAATTCTGAATATAATAGCTTTAACCATATGGCTTCTTGAGTGGCATTGGCTAGCCCTCTGTACTCTGCCTCAGTAGATGATAGAGCTACTGTGGGTTGTTTCTTGGATGACCAAGAAATTGGTTTATCACCTGCAAAGCATATGTAACCAGATGTACTCATCCTGTCATCCTTGCAACCTGCCCAATCTGCATCTGAGTATACTTTGATATCAATGTCTGATGAATATGGAAAGTACAAACCATGATTTTGTGTTCCCTTTAGGTACTTTACTATCTTCTTGGCTGCCTCCAAATGTGGTACTCTTGGCTTATGCATAAATTGGCTAAGTACACTAACACCATATGATATATCAATCCTGGTTAAGGTAGCATAATTAAGACTACCTACCAAACTTTGGTAACCTGTAATATCCTTGAGTTCTTCTCCTTCATGTGCACTGAGTTTGTGGTTGACCTCCATAGGAATGTTTGAGACTTTAGCTTCCTGCAAATTAAACTTCTTGACCATGTCCTGAATGTACTTCTTCTGAGTAATAAAGATACCTGAATTTGTGTAGACCAATTCAAGTCCTAGAAAGTACTTCAATAATCCAAGATCATTGATCTTGAATTCCTTCATCATTTGTCCTTTGATGTGTCTTATCCCCTGAACATCATTTCCTGTAATAATGATGTCATCAACATAGACACACAAGTATATTACCTCTGAATTGTTCTTCTTTATAAACAATGAAGTATCTGCTTTACTCATGACAAATCCTTGATCTAGGAGATAGGTTGTCAACCTGTAATTCCATGCTCTAGGTGCCTGCTTCAATCCATACAGAGCCTTCTTCAATTTACAAACATGATTTACCTTATTGGGATCTTCATAGCCAGGTGGTTGTGACATGTAGACTTCTTCAGATATCCATCCATTCAAGAATGCATTCTTCACATCCAATTGGTACATGTTCCAATTCTTGGATGCAGCTACACTCACCATAACTCTGATAGTTGGCATCTTGGCCACAGGAGAAAATGTCTCCTCATAATCAATGCCTTGGGTTTGTGCAAAACCCTTGGCTACCAACCTAGCTTTATACCTGTTTATTGTACCATCTGAGTTTCTCTTGAGTTTGTAGATCCATCTGGATCCTATCACCTTCATGGAGTCTTTCTTGGGTACCAAGTCCCAAGTATCACTCTCCTTGAGAGCCTCCATTTCTTCATCCATTGCTTTCTTCCATTCTGGTTTAGTAATTGCTTCTTCAAATGTACCTGGTTCTTCATTCAAGATATCCTTTGCAAGATATACAGAGTGCTTGGTTACAAGTGAAGTATCATACCCATACCTAATAGGTTTCTTCTTTTCTCTTTGAGATCTCCTCATAGCTTGAGTTGAGGATTCTGGATTGTCTTCTAGTTGCTTCATCTTCATCTTCCCTTTGGATTTCCAAGCCTTGAACTCTTCAATGTTGATGGTGTCTTCATCATCTGAACTTGTGTCCTCCTTCTGAGTTGGTTCTTGTCTGATAAGCTTTGGAAAGTCATCTTCCATATCATAAGGTAGGCTAACTTTCCTGCACTCATTTTCATACCATGAATCATTTTCATCAAATATAACATCTCTGCTTACCTTGAAGCCTTTGTTTGAGGGGTTATAGAACCTGTATCCTTTCTGATTCAAATCATAACCAATGAGGATACACTTTTCAGCCTTAGGGTCTAGCTTTCCCCTTACTTGTGAGGGAATATGCACATATGCAACACACCCAAAGATTTTGCAATGATCCAGAGATGGTCTCTTACCATGCCAAGCCTCATAGGGTGTCATTCCATCAAGTGTCTTTGATGGCAACCTGTTGATTAAGTATGTGGCAGTAGATACACTCTCTGCCCAAAGATAATTTGGTAGTTTTTTCTCATTAAGCATAGACCTAGCTGTCTCTACAATGAGTCTATTCCTTCTCTCAGCTACCCCATTTTGTTTAGGTGAGTACCTTGTAGTAATCTCCCTCTTGATGCCTCTTTCCTGCAAGAAATCTTCAAAGTCATTGGAGAAGTATTCTCCACCACCATCTGACCTTAGCCTCTTCAAATGTCTACCTGTTTGATTTTCAACTAATGCAAGATACCTTTTGAAACAATTAAATACTTCATCTTTATGTTTCATGAAGTATAAGACAGTCCACCTGCTATAGTCATCAATAAAGGACACATAGTACCTTGATCCAGATATAGATGGCTCTTTGCTAGGTCCCCAAACATCTGTATGCACCAATTCCAAATAATCTTCATGCATAAAACCTTTCTTGGTATAGGGCAATCTGTGTGACTTACCAAATTGACAAGCCCCACACTTGTATATCATGTGTTGCTTGGATACATTAGGTATCCCAAGCACACATTGATCTCTACTCATTTGTTTTAGAGTCCTCTCTCCAATGTGACCTAATCTCTTGTGCCAAATCTCCAATTCTGATAGGGTTTGGTCTTTATAGTTGTACAAAGCAATACTCTTAGTGTCTTCAAGTTCAAAGGTAAACAATCTACCTGATTTTTCTCCCTTGGCTATCCTTCTGAATCCATGTCTTGGATCCTCCACATATGCACCATGTTGAGTGAACCTGACCTGTAGACCTTTTTCAACAATCAGACCTACACTCATCAGATTCTTGGTGATTGTTGGAACATACAACACTCTGCTTAGTAAATTCTGATTACCATCACTTGTTTTGACATTGCCTACTTTAACAACTGAATGTTTAGTGTCATCGCCTGTCTGCACTTGGTGCTTGCCTTTAGGTTCTTCCAAATCAGAGAGTAAGGCAACATTTCCAGCTACATGGTTGGAGCATCCTGAATCAATATAGAACAAATGATCATCATTGATACCTGATTTAGATGTCATGTTCATAATCAACAAGGAATCATCTTGATCCTCTGCATAATTGTTGTAATCCTTCCTGTTCCTGTATCCACCTTGATAATTGCCATTGTGATTGTAGCTATTGTTGTAATTATTGTTGTAGCCATGGTAGCCTTGAGATTGATTGAATCTGCCTCTGCCTTGAGAGTATCCTCCTCTTTGGTGACCTCTTCCTCTTTGGTTCTTGTAGTTTTTGTAACATTCATCTGTAGTATGGTTAGACAAACCACAAATATTGCATGGAGATTGATTGTAGGGTCTCCCCCTACCTGACTTACCTCCTCTGCCCCTACCTCTAGATGATCTACCTTTCCCTGCATAGTTTGCTTGGGAGGTAGAGCCTTCTTCATCAACCTTCTTGCTTTTACCCTTGTCTTTAGACTTCTTATCAGTATATAGGGCAGAGGGATTGTTACCTTTTGATTGCTCTCCATTCTTTGTGATCTTTGCTTCATGTGTGAATAGTTGTCCAATCAGAGTTGTTAGATCAGGTGCTTGGATGTCCATGTACAAGTCCATTGCAGTGGTAAAGCTCTCCCACTTGTCATCTGCCTTTAGTCCATTGATCACTTGTCTGACTATTTGCTCTTCTTCAATTTCTTCTCCAATACTTGCAAGTTGATCTGCAATATCTTTGACTTTGGTGACAAAATCTGAGACACATTGTTTTGATTGCTTCCTAAGAGTTGTAAACTCAATCCATAGCTGATTCTTTCTGGCCCTTGTGCTTGATGAAAAGTATGTTGACAAGGTTTCCCAAGTCTCTTGGGAAGTCTTACAGTTCCTTACATGAGGTAGAAGGA
>CM035424.1:89442996-89477996 GCA_020310875.1 Ceratopteris richardii | reverse complement strand
TATTTTTCACCTCTATTCCCTCCATACCATACAACAGAAGCATTGTTTCTCCTGTTGGTGTAATTCAAGCCTTAACACTTGGCTTGGATATCAACCTTGAAGACTTCACAAAGAGCTTGGACCCTTGGAGGATATATTTACAAGAATCAAGAACCATAGGAACTTAGTCTTATTGATTCTTACCTTTTATCTCATGTAAAAGTCTGTATGACTTTAACCACTCATGTAATCACACCTAACTGAGAAAGTCGTGGAGATTTTGATTGATTGAGTGGGTGAATGATTGAGAGAATATCTCATTCACGTTTAGGTACAAGATCCTAGGAGATTGACATGATTTTGAAATTCAAAATCTCACTCAATCTCTATATAAGTCACAAGTCAAAAGTCGCGGATATCCTTCACTCCTCCCGAGGCAATTCTGAGTCAATCTTTGAGTGTGTGTGTGTGTGAGCTACACCATAGCCTACACCTCTGAGTACCATTGAGCATCACATTACATGCCAATGGGAATGTACAATCATTAGATTTAATCAATATACTTACATTTATAATCTCTGTTTTCTCTGAGTGACTACCTTCAACTCTGTCAACTTCCAAGAGGCATATCTCAAGATCTACTGAACCACATTGGATGATTCAAAGTGCATTGGATTCAGCTTAAAGTCTACTATAATCCTACAAAGTTTCAAGGCCATTGGATCTACCATTACAGAGAAATCTCAGTCGGGGTGCTCACTGGTCTGTGACTGTAAGTCTCCTAAAAAATCGGGGGTACACCTTATTTTGCTAAAGTGATTTCTCTGAGTGTGGTTTGTCATTTGCTTTCATTCCACTTGCAAATGGAAGCTTACTAAGCTAATAGAATATCTCTAGAAGGAATTTTGCTAATTGTAACTACACTGGTCACACTGAGCATAACACTGAACAGGTATCAAGACCAAAATAGAAAGTTTTCAAGTCTTGTGAGTTTCAAAGTAGTCTGTTTTGATCAAGTCCTTACTCAAACTTTTTCCAAAGTACATATAGCATATTTTGGAAGCTCAAGGAGTCTTCTAAGCATATCTGAAGAGAAAGGAGGGCAGGTGTGAAGCAGGTTTTGCAGCACCAACTCAACTCTTGAGTGCATCCAGCCATCACTCCCAACAGTGGTATCAGAGCAAATAAGGTAATCATGGGTGATGGTTTCCCTTCCTTCATTGACAAATTAGACAGGAACAACTACCAAGCTTGGTCTCTAAGGATGAAGACCTATCTACAAGGAAGGAGCTTGTTTGGATACATATCAGGAGATGAGGAATTGCCCTCTTTCAAGACTAGAGGCCTACCAACAAAGGATGAACATGAGAGGCTCAACCAATGGTGTGCAAAAGATGCTTTGGCAAGGTCTTATCTTCTAAACTCTATTTCTGATTTTCTTCTACCACATATAAGGAATTGCAAAACTTCCCAAGAGACTTGGGAAACCTTGTCAACATACTTTTCATCAAGCACAAGGGCCAGAAAGAACCAGCTATGGATTGAGTTTACAACTCTTAGGAAGCAATCAAAACAATGTGTCTCAGATTTTGTCACCAAAGTCAAAGACATTGCAGATCAACTTGCAAGGAGAAGAGATTGAGGAAGAGCAAATAGTCCGACAAGTGATCAATGGTGTTGAGAGTGATGGATGGATGCACTCAAGAAATCAGTTGGTGCTGCAAAACCTGCTTCACACCTGCCCTCTTTTCTCTTCAGATATGCTTAGTACACTTGCTTAGCTTCCAAATGACACAAAGAAACCATATATGTACTTTGGAAATGATTTGGGTAATGATCAAACCAAAACAGATAACTTTGTACTTCAAAAATCAAGCAAAACTTTCTATTCCTGTAGTGATACCTGCTCAGACTTTTACTCAGTGTGTCCAGCACACTTAAAATTGGAACAATTCCTTTTGGGAGTATTAATGTACCTTAGTAAGCTACCAATCACAAGTGGAATCACTTCAATTGATAAACTATGCACTGAGAAATAAGTTTAGCAAAATTATAATCACCCCCGACTTTTCAGGAACTCTGCAGACTGAGACTAGTGTACACTTCGAATCGATTTTCTCCCAATTGGCTGAATGAAATCCTTTGAAATTTTGTATGCTTGTAGTAGACTTTGAGCTGGTTCCAATGAGCTATAGATCTCTTGATTTGGTTCAGTAGGTCCAGAGAAATGCTTCTTTGAAGATGACAGACTTGTAAGTAGAACACTCAGACAAAACAGAGATGATGAATGTATACTTCTATTGATAAATGTGTTTGTACAATCTCATTAGCTTGCCAAGCACAGCTAAATGAGGTATTGTGGTGTTTGCAATAGAGTAGCCTTCACACACAATGAGTTACAAGGAAAAATATGCCTCGGGGAGTGAGCTAGAATGAGAGTATATCCCGCGACTTTTTACTTCATCTTTTATAGGAGTCTTGAGATCATTTGAATTTGAAATTCAAACTTAGGCTCCCTTGAATCTCTCCTCTAAAATTAGGGAGATATTCTCTCCATCTCAACATTCAAATTTCCACGACTAATGAAGTAGGTGGATGACTTAAAGTGATTACAACCAAATGATAAGTCACTTAGACTTTTACAAGGGGTAAAGAGGTAATAACATATAAGCATATGTTCACATGAGCCTTCCTTTAAGTGAAGCCTAGATAATCCTTTGTCCATGCTAATCTTTAATGAGTCCAAGGTCCCAAGCCAATGTGTGTAGGCTTGTCTTGCACCAACAGCTCCCCCTCAAGCCAAACACTTTGGCTTAAGTCTTCTTCTTCATTCTTCAATTACTTCCTGCAATCCAATCATAGACTTGAATCTGCATAGCTTGTTTCCATCCAATGCCTTGGTAAGTAAATCTGCACATTGCATATTAGTAGAAACATATGTCAATTGAATCTCTTTACTTAACAATTTCTCTCTCACATAGTGGTAATGAACCTCTATGTGTTTGGTTCTGGCATGATAAATTGGGTTTGCTGCAAGGTGAAGAGAGCTAGTGTTATCTCCAAATATAATAGGTGGTCTTGTGAAAAGACCTAACTCTGTATATAGAAGCTTCAACCAGATAGCTTCTTGAGTAGCATTTGCAAGCCCTCTATACTCTGCTTCAGTGGATGACAATGCCACTGTAGGTTGCTTCTTAGCTGACCAAGAGATAGGCTTATCTCCTGCAAAACAAATGTAACCTGAGGTGCTTCTCCTATCATCCTTGCATCCTGCCCAATCTGCATCTGAGTAAACCTTAATGTCAATATCTGATGTATAAGGAAAATACAAACCATGACTTTGAGTTCCCTTGAGGTACTTCAAGATCTTCTTGGCTGCCTCTAGGTGAGGTGCTCTAGGTTTGTGCATGAATTGACTAAGCACACTTACTCCATATGCTATGTCAATTCTTGTCAAGGTAGCATAGTTCAAGCTACCCACCATACTTTGGTATCCTGTAATGTCTTTGATTTCTTCTCCTTCATGAGCACTTAGCTTTTGGTTAACCTCCATTGGAGTAGTAGATACCTTAGCATCCTGCAAACCAAACTTCTTGACCATATCCTGTACATATTTCTTTTGAGTGATGTAGATACCTGTATCTGTATAGATCAATTCAAGACCTAGGAAATATTTTAGTAATCCAAGATCACTAATCTTGAATTCTTTCATCATCTGTCCTTTGATGTGTCTAATCCCATTGACATCATTACCTGTAATGATGATGTCATCAACATAAACACATAAGTAGATTACCTCTGTACTACTTCTCTTTATGAATAGAGAAGTGTCTGCTTTGCTCATCACAAATCCTTGGTCTAGAAGGTAGGTGGTCAATCTGTAATTCCATGCTCTAGGTGCCTACTTCAAACCATACAGAGCCTTTTTCAATTTACAAACATAATGTACCTTTTTTGGATCTTCATAGCCAGGTGGTTGTGACATGTAGACTTCTTCAGCTATCCATCCATTCAAGAATGCATTCTTCACATCCAATTGGTACATGTTCCAATTTTTGGATGCAGCTACACTCACCAAAACTCTGATAGTTGGCATCTTGGCCACAGGAGAAAATGTCTCCTCATAATCAATGCCTTGGGTTTGTGCAAAACCCTTGGCTACCAACCTAGCTTTGTACCTGTTAATTGTTCCATCTGAATTCTTCTTCAATTTGTAGATCCATCTGGATCCTATTACCTTCATAGTGTCCTTCTTGGGTACCAAGTCCTAAGTATCACTCTCTTTGAGGGCTTCTATCTCCTCATCCATGGCTTCTCTCCATTCTGGCTTTGTAATTGCTTCTTCATAGGTACCTGGTTCTTCATTCAACAAGTCTTTTGCAAGATATACAGAATGTTTAGTTACAAGTGATGTGTCATACCCAAATCTGATAGGCTTCTTCTTCTCTCTCTGAGATCTCCTCATTGCTTGAGTAGAAGTTTCTGGCTTATCCTCTAATTGCTTCATCTTCATCTTTCCTTTGGATTTCCAAGCTTTGAATTCTTCAAGGTTTATGGTATCATCATCTGAGCTTGAGTCTTCTTGCTGAGTTGGCTCTTTCTTGGTAAGCTTTGGAAAATCTTCCTCCATGTCATAGGGTAGACTCACTTTCCTGCATTCATTCTCATACCATGAGTCATTCTCATCAAATATGACATCTCTGCTTACCTTGAACCCTTTGTTTGTGGGGTTGTAGAATCTGTATCCCTTTTGGTTCAAATCATAACCAATGAAGATACATTTCTCAGCCTTTGGGTCTAGCTTTCCTCTTACCTGTGAGGGAATATGCACATATGCTACACAACCAAAGATTTTGCAATGATCAAGAGAGGGTCTCTTACCATGCCATGCTTCATATGGTGTCATGCCATCAAGTGATTTGGATGGCAACCTATTGATGAGATAAGTGGCAGTGGATACACTCTCTGCCCATAAGTAATTTGGCAACCTTTTTTCATTGAGCATAGACCTAGCTGTTTCCACTATAAGTCTATTCCTTCTTTCTGCTACCCCATTTTGTTCAGGTGAGTACCTTGTAGTGATCTCCCTCTTGATGCCTCTTTCCTGCAAGAAATCTTCAAACTCATTGGAGAAGTATTCTCCTCCACCATCTGACCTTAGCCTCTTCAAGCTTCTACCTGTTTGATTCTCAACAAGTGCAAGATACCTCTTGAAACAATTAAACACTTCATCTTTATGCTTCATAAAGTATAAAATGGTCCACCTGCTATAGTCATCAATAAAAGACACATAATATCTTGAACCAGAAATGGAAGGGTCCTTGCTAGGTCCCCAAACATCTGTGTGTACCAAGTCTAGGTAGTCTTCATGCATGAAACCTTTCCTTGAGTAGGGTAATCTGTGAGACTTACCAAATTGACATGATCCACATTTATAAATCATGTGTTGCTTGGATACATTAGGTATCCCAAGCACACATTGATCCCTGCACATTTGCTTTAGAGTCCTTTCACCTATGTGCCCTAATCTTTTATGCCATATCTCTAACTCTGAAAGTGTCTGATCCTTGTAATTATACAAAGCAATGTTTTTTGTATCTTCTAGCTCAAATGTAAATAATCTACCTGATTTCTCCCCTTTGGCTATCCTTCTGAATCCTTGTTTTGGATCCTCCACATATGCTCCATGTTGTGTGAATCTGACCTGCAAACCTTTCTCCACAATCTGACCAACACTCATTAAATTCTTAGTTATTGTTGGTACATAGAGTACTCTGCTTAGTAGGTTCTGATTACCATCACATGTCTTCACATTTCCAATTTTGACAACAGAGTGCTTAGTGTCATCACCTGTTTGTACCTAATGTTTGCCCTTGGGCTCTTCCAAATCAGAAAGTAGTGCCACATTGCCAGCTACATGGTTAGAACATCCTGAGTCAATGTAAAATAAATGATCATCATTTGTACCTATCTTGGAGGTCATATTCATGATCAATAAGGAGTCATCCTGCTCCTCAGTGTAGTTATTGTAGTCTCTTCTATTTCTGAATCCACCTTGGTAGTTTCCATTGTGGTTGTTGTTGTAATTGTTGTTGTATTGGTTGTTGTACCCATTGTAGCTTTGATGTTGGTTGAATCTACCTCTTCCTTGAGAGTATCCACCTCTTGAGTAGCCTCTTCCTCTCTGATTTTTGTAGTTCTTGTAGCATTCATCTGTGGTATGATTGGACAACCCACAGATGTTGCAAGGTGATGAGTTGTAGGGTCTCCCCCTACCTGACTTACCTCCTCTGCCTCTTCCTCTAGATGACCTACCTCTCCCTGCATAATTAGCTTGAGAGGTAGACCCTTCTTGATCCTGTTTCTTCTTGCCTTTATCTTTAACTTTCTTATCAGTATAGAGAGCAGAGGGGTTATCAGGGGTATGCATGTCCATGTAGAGGTCCATTGCAGTGGTGAAACTTTCCCACTTATCATCTGCCTTGAGTCCATTTGTCACTTGCCTGACTATTTGTTCCTCTTCAATTTCCTCTCCAATGCTTGCTAGTTGGTCTGCCACATCTTTGATCTTTGTCACATACTCTGAAACTGATTGCTTGGGCTGCTTCCTAAGGGTTGTGAACACAATCCATAATTGGTTCTTCCTAGCCCTTGTGTTGGAAGAAAAATAATTTGACAAGGTTTCCCAAGTCTCTTGGGAAGTCTTACAGTTTCTTACATGAGGTAAAAGAAAGTCAGATATAGAGTTTAAGAGATAAGACCTTGCCAAAGCATCCTTTGCACACCATTGGTTGAGCCTTTCATGTTCATCCTTTGTAGGTAGTCCTCTAGTCTTGAATGAGGGCAACTCCTCATCTCCTGATATGTATCCAAATAGACTTCTCCCTTGTAGATAGGTCTTCATTCTCAATGACCAAGCTTGATAATTGTTTCTGTCCAATTTGTCAATGAAGGAAGGGAAACCATCACCCATGTTTACCTTCTTTGCTCTGATACCACTGTTGAGAGTGATGGATGGATGCACTCAGGAAATCAGTTGGTGCTGCAAAACCTGCTTCACACCTGCCCTCTTTTCTCTTCAGATATGCTTAGTACACTTGCTTAGCTTCCAAATGACACAAAGAAACCATATATGTACTTTGGAAATGATTTGGGTAATGATCAAACCAAAACAGATAACTTTGTACTTCAAAAATCAAGCAAAACTTTCTATTCCTGTAGTGATACCTGCTCAGACTTTTACTCAGTGTGTCCAGCACACTTAAAATTGGAACAATTCCTTTTGGGAGTATTAATGTACCTTAGTAAGCTACCAATCACAAGTGGAATCACTTCAATTGATAAACTATGCACTGAGAAATAAGTTTAGCAAAATTATAATCACCCCCGACTTTTCAGGAACTCTGCAGACTGAGACCAGTGTACACTTCGAATCGATTTTCTCCCAATTGGCTGAATGAAATCCTTTGAAATTTTGTATGCTTGTAGTAGACTTTGAGCTGGTTCCAATGAGCTATAGATCTCTTGATTTGGTTCAGTAGGTCCAGAGAAATGCTTCTTTGAAGATGACAGACTTGAAGTAGAACACTCAGACAAAACAGAGATGATGAATGTATACTTCTATTGATAAATGTGTTTGTACAATCTCATTAGCTTGCCAAGCACAGCTAAATGAGGTATTGTGGTGTTGGCAATAGAGTAGCCTTCACACACAATGAGTTACAAGGAAAAATATGCCTCGGGGAGTGAGCTAGAATGAGAGTATATCCCGCGACTTTTTACTTCATCTTTTATAGGAGTCTTGAGATCATTTGAATTTGAAATTCAAACTTAGGCTCCCTTGAATCTCTCCTCTAAAAGTAGGGAGATATTCTCTCCATTTCACATTCAAATTTCCACGACTAATGAAGTAGGTGGATGACTTAAAGTGATTACAACCAAATGATAAGTCACTTAGACTTTTACAAGGGGTAAAGAGGTAATAACATATAAGCATATGTTCACATGAGCCTTCCTTTAAGTGAAGCCTAGATAATCCTTTGTCCATGCTAATCTTTAATGAGTCCAAGGTCCCAAGCCAATGTGTGTAGGCTTGTCTTGCACCAACAAATGGACTAAAGGCAGATGACAAGTGGGAGAGCTTTACCACAGCAATGGACTTATACATGGACATCCAAGCACCTGATCTAACAACTCTGATTGGACAACTCTTTACACATGAAGCAAAGATCACAAAGAATGGAGAGCAATCAAAAGGTAACAATCCCTCTGCCCTATATACTGATAAGAAGACTAAAGACAAGGGTAAAAATAAAAAGGTTGATGAAGAAGGCTCTACCTCCCAAGCAAACTATGCAGGGAGAGGTAGATCATCTAGAGGTAGGGGCAGAGGAGGTAAGTCAGGTAGGGGGACACCCTACAACCAATCTCCATGCAATATTTGTGGCTTGTCTAACCATACTACAGATGAATGCTACAAAAACTACAAGAATCAAAGAGGAAGAGGTCACCAAAGAGGAGGATACTCTCAAGGCAGAGGCAGATTCAATCAATCTCAAGGCTACCATGGCTACAACAATAATTATAACAACAACTACAATCACAATGGCAACTATCAAGGTGGAGACAGAAATAGAAAAGACTACAACAATTATGCAGAGGAGCAAGATGATTCCTTGTTGATCATGAACATGACATCTAAGTCAGGTATCAATGATGATCACTTATTTTATATTGATTCAGGTTGCTCTAATCATGTAGCTGGAAATGTTGCATTACTTTCTGATTTGGAAGAACCCAAAGGCAAGCACCAAGTGCAGACAGGTGATGACACTAAACATTCAGTTATTAAAGTAGGCAATGTCAAAACAAGTGATGGTAATCAGAATCTATTAAGCAGAGTGTTGTATGTTCCAACAATCACCAAGAATCTGATGAGTGTAGGTCAGATTGTGGAAAAAGGTCTACAGGTCAGGTTCACTCAACATGGTGCATATGTGGAGGATCCAAGACATGGATTCAGAAGGATAGCCAAGGGAGAAAAATCAGGTAGATTGTTTACCTTTGAACTTGAAGACACTAAGAGTATTGCTTTGTACAACTATAAGGATCAAACCCTATCAGAATTGGAGATTTGGCACAAGAGATTAGGTCACATTGGAGAGAGGACCTTAAAGCAAATGAGTAGGGATCAATGTGCGCTTGGGATACCTAATGTATCCAAGCAACACATGATATACAAGTGTGGGGCTTGTCAATTTGGTAAGTCACACAGATTGCCCTATACCAAGAAAGGTTTTATGCATGAAGATTATCTGGAATTGGTGCATACAGATGTTTGGGGACCTAGCAAGGAGCCATCCATATCTGGATCAAGGTACTATGTGTCCTTTATTGATGACTATAGCAGGTGGACTGTCTTATACTACATGAAACATAAAGATGAAGTATTTAATTGTTTCAAAAAATATCTTGCACTAGTTGAAAATCAAACAGGTAGACATTTGAAGAAGCTAAGGTCAGATGGTGGTGGAGAATACTTCTCCAATGACTTTGAAGAATTCTTGCAGGAAAGAGGCATCAAGAGGGAGATTACTACAAGGTACTCACCTGAACAAAATGGGGTAGCTGAAAGGAGGAATAGACTCATTGTAGAGACAGCTAGGTCTATGCTAAATGAAAAGAAATTGTCAAATTATCTTTGGGCAGAGAGTGTATCTACTGCCACATATTTAATTAACAGGTTGCCATCAAAGACACTTGATGGAATGACACCCTATGAGGCTTGGCATGGTAAGAGACCATCTCTGGATCATTGTGAAATCTTTGGATGTGTTGCATATGTGCATATTCCCTCACAGGTAAGGGGAAAGCTAGACCCTAAAGCTGAAAAATGTATCTTCATTGGTTATGATTTGAATCAGAAAGGATACAGGTTCTATAACCCCTCAAACAAAGGCTTCAAGGTAAGCAGAGATGTCATCTTTGATGAAAATGATTCATGGTATGAAAATGAGTACAAGAAAGTTAGCCTACCTTATGACATGGAAGAAGACTTTCCCAAGCTTATCAGGCAAGAACCAATTCAGAAAGAGGACACAAGCTCAGATGATGAAGACACCATCAACATTGAAGAGTTCAAGGCTTGGAAATCCAAAGGGAAGATGAAGATGAAGCAACTAGAAGATAATCCAGAATCCTCAACTCAAGCTATGAGGAGATCTCAGAGAGAAAAGAAAAAACCTATTAGGTATGGGTATGATACTTCACTTGTAACCAAGCACTCTGTATATCTTGCAAAGGATCTCTTGAATGAAGAACCAGGTACATTTGAGGAAGCAATCACTAAACCAGAATGGAAGGAAGCAATGGATGAAGAAATGGAGGCTCTCAAGGAGAGTGATACTTGGAATTTGGTACCCAAGAAGGACTCCATGAAGGTGATAGGATCCAGATGGATCTACAAACTCAAGAGGAACTCAGATGGTACAATAAACAGGTATAAAGCTAGGTTGGTAGCCAAGGGTTTTGCACAAACCCAAGGCATTGATTATGAGGAGACATTTTCTCTTGTGGCCAAGATGCCAACTATCAGAGTTATGGTGAGTGTAGCTGCATCCAAGAATTGGAACATGTACCAATTGGATGTGAAGAATGCATTCTTGAATGGATGGATATCTGAAGAAGTCTACATGTCACAACCACCTGGCTATGAAGATCCCAATAAGGTAAATTATGTTTGTAAATTGAAGAAGGCTCTGTATGGATTGAAGCAGGCACCTAGAGCATGGAATTACAGGTTGACAACCTATCTCCTAGATCAAGGATTTGTGATGAGTAAAGCAGATACTTCATTGTTTATAAAAAGGAACAATTCAGAGGTAATATACTTGTGTGTCTATGTTGATGACATCATTATTATAGGAAATGATGTTCAGGGAATAAGACACATCAAAGGACAGATGATGAAGGAATTCAAGATCAATGATCTTGGATTATTGAAGTACTTCCTAGGACTTGAATTGGTCTACACAAATTCAGGTATCTTTATTACTCAGAAGAAGTACATTCAGGACATGGTCAAGAAATTTAATTTGCAGGAAGCTAAAGTCTCAAACATTCCTATGGAGGTCAACCACAAACTCAGTGCACATGAAGGAGAAGAACTCAAAGATATTACAGCTTACCAAAGTTTGGTAGGTAGTCTTAATTATGCTACCTTAACCAGGATTGATATATCATATGGTGTTAGTGTACTTAGCCAATTTATGCACAAACCAAGAGTACCTCATTTGGAGGCAGCAAAGAAGATAGTAAAGTACCTAAAGGGAACACAAAATCATGGTTTGTACTTTCCCTATTCATCAGACATTGATATTAAGGTATATTCAGATGCAGATTGGGCAGGTTGCAAGGATGACAGGAGAAGCACATCTGGTTACATATGTTTTGCAGGTGATAAACCAATTTCTTGGTCATCCAAGAAACAACCCACAATAGCTTTGTCATCTACTGAGGCAGAATACAGAGGGCTAGCAAATGCCACTCAAGAAGCTATATGGTTGAAGCTTTTATATTCAGAATTGGGCCTATACACAAGGCCACCAATCATATTTGGGGATAACACAAGCTCTCTTCACCTTGCAGCTAATCCAATTTATCATGCCAGAACCAAACACATAGAGGTTCACTACCACTATGTGAGGGAGAAGTTACTTAGCAAAGAAATTCAATTGTCATATGTGTCTACTAATATACAGTGTGCAGATTTGCTTACTAAAGCTCTGGATGGAAGCAAGCTATGCAGATTTAAATCCATGATTGGATTGCAGGAAATCATTGAAGACTAGAGATGAAGACTTGAGCCAAAGTGTTTGGCTTGAGGGGGAGTTGTTGGTGTAATTCAAGCCTTAACACTTGGCTTGGATATCAACCTTGAAGACTTCACAAAGAGCTTGGACCCTTGGAGGATATATTTACAAGAATCAAGAACCATAGGAACTTAGTCTTATTGATTCTTACCTTTTATCTCATGTAAAAGTCTGTATGACTTTAACCACTCATGTAATCACACCTAACTGAGAAAGTCGTGGAGATTTTGATTGATTGAGTGGGTGAATGATTGAGAGAATATCTCATTCACTTTTAGGTACAAGATCCTAGGAGATTGACATGATTTTGAAATTCAAAATCTCACTCAATCTCTATATAAGTCACAAGTCAAAAGTCGCGGATATCCTTCACTCCTCTCGAGGCAATTCTCAGTCAATCTTTGAGTGTGTGTGAGCTACACCATAGCCTACACCTCTGAGTACCATTGAGCATCACATTACATGCCAATGGGAATGTACAATCATTAGATTTAATCAATATACTTACATTTATAATCTCTGTTTTCTCTGAGTGACTACCTTCAACTCTGTCAACTTCCAAGAGGCATATCTCAAGATCTACTGAACCAAATTGGATGATTCAAAATGCATTGGATTCAGCTTAAAGTCTAATATACTCCTACAAAGTTTCAAGGCCATTGGATCTACCATCACAGAGAAATCTCAGTCGGGGTGCTCACTGGTCTGTGACTGTAAGTCTCCTAAAAAATCGGGGGTACACCTTATTTTGCTAAAGTGATTTCTCTGAGTGTGGTTTGTCATTTGCTTTCATTCCACTTGCAAATGGAAGCTTACTAAGCTAATAGAATATCTCTAGAAGGAATTTTGCTAATTGTAACTACACTGGTCACACTGAGCATAACACTGAACAGGTATCAAGACCAAAATAGAAAGTTTTCAAGTCTTGTGAGTTTCAAAGTAGTCTGTTTTGATCAAGTCATTACTCAAACTTTTTCCAAAGTACATATAGCATATTTTGGAAGCTCAAGGAGTCTTCTAAGCATATCTGAAGAGAAAGGAGGGCAGGTGTGAAGCAGGTTTTGCAGCACCAACTCAACTCTCCTCCTACCATTCTCCCAACTTCTGCAGCAATGACAACAACTCTTACTCCCATGGGAAGCTCCAGAGCTCGTAGGAGACCAAAGGATGAAGTTCACACAATGACGTGCCACAACATCAAAACAATGGAAGGAAGTTGGCTACCACAAGAGTTTTGCAAAGGTGCATGGGTGTACATGCAGCCATCTGGACTTGGTCCTCATCGTGTTCGAGATCGTGGAAATTTGGATCTTCATTGGAAAGGTAAGCTCTTAGGCTTCAAGCAGCAAACACATGGTGGGATGGTTGCTATTGTACAACATGTCTTCACAGTTTCAACCATGAAGTTAGAAAACTCCAATAGAATTAGATATCCAATCCATTGTGAGTATTTCTATTTTCTCAATGCTTCATGGTGTTAAATGTCTTAATTACTCATCTCATATGTTTTTCATTGCTACAGTCATATTTCCTTCTAGTTTAGTGGAAGAGCAACCACTTCATAGTCTCACAGGAACTTTCAAAGCATTACATGCAGACATTGGGGCATTAGTGTTTCCAGATGTACCTCCTGCTAAACTTATTCGTGAAAGGATCTTCTTTTACACTCACAAGTACATTGTTCCTTCCACAGATGGTGAATATGGAAGGTTGGAGATTATCAAAGTTGACTCTCTTCTTAGTTTAGAGTGGCCAAAACCTGATTTTTGGTCCATATCATCTTTCAAGCGTAAGATGGTGATGGACATACATAACTCTTTGAAATTCACACGAGTATCTAGATCAATAGGTCTTCATTGGACTCTACCAATCCATTGCTTTGTTTTCATATTTCAAGGCATTCCTTTTGTAGAAACTCCTACAATGTTCCTATGTAAAGATATTACATACGAAGCAGTAGAAGGATTGTTAGGGGAAAACTGGGGTTATGTAGAAGGATTGTCAAAAGGGGATAGATATCGTTGTAGAATTGGTGACACAGGTATAGGGTTTCGCTATTTAAAACATCGCACCTCATTGTATATCAGATTTTATTATGATCGTTGGATGTGTAAACTAGGAGAGTGGATACCTTTGCAAAGCTCGGAGGGATCTTTAGCTTCATTTGAAATTAATGTGAAGTTACCAAACAATGATATGGAGGTGGTTTTAGTTAATCAACATTGGAACTTGGCCAACTTGAGAGAGCACTTACTTATCATGGGATATGACGATCTTCATGATTTCAAATTTCGAATACGAGGGAACAAGGTAAGAGTTGTATTCCATATATACATATAGATATATATATATATATATATATCTTATTCTATCACTATTGTTCATGATTTGAAAATGTTTTACTCTTTTATGAAATGTCCACAGATTGGAAAGAGATTGGAAGACAAAATCAAGGTTCTTGCAGATTGGAGCATGGATGGAACTGACATTTCATTGTCATAACTCTTTTTTGTAAAGATACTGTGAAACTTGTAAACAAACCTATTTTTGCAATGAAAAATTTTTCACATTTGCTTCAAGGATATTTTGGCCACATTCTACTTGTATCTGTACATTCTCAAGGTTTTTCTTGAAAGAGCATTCTTATTGTTTATTTCCTTTGATGTGATCTCAAATGTCAAAGTTTTCCTTTTCAAGACTCTTATGTTTTAATTTAAGGAAAAGTCACTTCTATGAAAAAGTGGGACCCATCACTTAAAAATTCTAGAAAAGTTATAAATAGGAGTCCTCTCTCCTCATTTCTCACTTTTGCAACCACATTGAGTGTTAGAACAGTCTGCATTTGCAAGCTATGGCTTCCACCTCTGTACCTACTAAGAGTGCACGCCACAAGTTTCTAGATTTTTTGGAGGATTCAGATTATAAAGGTCAACATGACCTATATGATCTTCTCTCCAAGGTTCCTGACCTCCATGGAACCGTGCAAATGAATGCCGATGCTTTCGAGGAGCTACTTCAATATATGCAAGTTCATATATTGCGTTTCTCCATTGAAATACCACCATATGATGGAACTTGGGTTCCATGTGACCTTCTCACCTACATTCACAAAGGTGATGAGGCTTTTGCAAAACGATTGAAACGGTTCCAGGCAATTGCAGAGGAAGCAGGGCACCTTCTTGATGAAACTGTGCCACTTATAAGGAAATTGAATAGGAAACGCAAGATGGGTGCAAAATATCTTTCATTCATTGCTGCCACAATTTTCTTTGTGAATGAGGAACAAGAACCAATTCCTCATGAGATCCCTCATCTTCTTACAGGTGGTTTTGTCGAGGATAAAAAGGAACCACCTCAAGAACCCTTGAATCTCCTATTAGAGAGAGAAGCTATTGAGAAAACTTATCCTCTTGGTGTGGATGATAAGTTGAAAGAAGTGCCTAAGCCATCCACCTCTTCGGAGCCAGAAGCAACTATTCCAGAGGTGGAGATTGAAACTTTTTCAGTGGTTCTTGTCGAGGGACAAGAATATTTGTTTTTACATGATGTAGAGAAGGCATTTGGGCTACGGCTTGATGAATGCCTAAGTTTGTTTTGTACTTTGTCAGAGTGTCCTTTGGATAGTACCTCTGAGTTGTTGGAGAGAAAGTGTTTGCCATTTGGTGACTCAGTGGCCGACACAATAAAATTGGTTTGCAATGACATACTCACAAGTGAAAATGAACATATCACAGAAGAACAATTTAATAATGCACAAGAAAGGATATTGGAATCAAAAATTCCCGCCTCACCAGTAAGCGAGCAGAGTGGGATGTCCCACTCCAGCATTAATTTACAACTTCAAGAGAGAGGAGAAGAAGAAGATAGAGTTCAGGATGTAAGTATCTTCAATTCATGTCATTCATTCTTACAAACACATGCAGCTACTAATCATAAAACTTTGTGCAGGAGGTGATTGAAGTCGACAAGTTTGCAGCAAGGAGCGGAGGTGATCGAGTGGCTCGTGGAGGTGGCTCATCCCTTGCAAACTACATTGGGAAACTTCCCAAAGACCATTTTGTAATTATCCATAAAGAGTTCAGTCCTCAGGGCCACTTCATGACATGGTGTCTAAAGGCCTTAAGTAAATTGCTTTGTTTATCAACCATTACACAGGGGAGTAATTGTATCTTTTTAGTTAAAAAATCCCTTGTAACTACAACCTTAGGTTCCAACTTCCGTGGAAAGGTCTTAGGCCAAATAGGTATATCTCTAGGTCTAGGTGTTAGAAATGTTGATCAAATAGCAAACTCAATTTTGACTTACACTCTACCCATGGCTTTGGAGCGTCGAAAGAGAGTCATTGAGAAACTCAAAGCCAATTGATGTAAACAATTGAATTAATATCAAATTTTCGCTTTGCTTTATTTACATTTGTCTCAAGTAT
This sequence comes from Ceratopteris richardii, assembly GCA_020310875.1. NCBI lineage: Eukaryota > Viridiplantae > Streptophyta > Polypodiopsida > Polypodiales > Pteridaceae > Ceratopteris > Ceratopteris richardii. The sequence goes on along the minus strand of CM035424.1, from coordinate 89,461,721 downwards.
TTCTTTTTCAGTATATTATCTAAAATTCTTTTGGACCTGCATGTGATGTATTGATGTCATGTAGGGCATTGGGAGGACCTTTAGTTTCATTCTTTTGGACTCTTGATCATTGGGTATGGCCTCCATTAGGTCTTCTAGGGCATTGGGAGGCCAAATAAGGCCCTGCCACAGAAACGCGGGAGAAGGCCCTGCAAACGTTTTGCAAGGCCTTCTCCCGCGTTTCTGTGGCAGAGCCTTATTTGGCCTCCCAATGCCCTAGAAACCTCAAATGGGAGAAAGAAGGTTCAAAAGAATGAAACTAAAGATCCTGACATGCCCAAGGTTACCTTACATGAGACTGAACCTTCACTAGATGGATATTTTCAAGAATGCAAATGTTCTAAGTTTCAAAATGCTTTGCTCATGTTTCAAAGGTATAGGGAGGTCAAAATGTGTTCATATTAACTACCCTTGAACTAGCTTTACTAGTCATGATCCCTCTTTCATATTTCAAAGCTTTTGTAGGGCATTAGGAGGCCAAATAAGGCCCTGCCACAGAAACGCGGGAGAAGGCCCTGCAAACGTTTTGCAGGGCCTTCTCCCGCGTTTCTGTGGCAGGGCCTTATTTGGCCTCCCAATGCCCTACAAGACCTACATGACCTTAAATAAAAAAGAAATTTCAGTACAGGGATATTATCACTAGATCAAAATGACAAGATAAGAAAACAATCATTCATATATGAGAGATTATCACAAGAAAACACATGGAAATGTAAAATGACTGCTCATGTTTCATTCTAAATAATGAGATTATAAATGGAATAGAGGAAAAGTGCTAATGTTTCATTGAAAATGGCAATATTTACAAAAAATCTCTTGTCCATAGAGATCAGTTACAAAACTTAGCTACGATCACCCCTAATTCTCCTAGCTAATTGTATGTCCTTCGGTTGTATAGTGACTCGCTTAGCATGGATGGCGCACAGGTTGGAATCCTCTAGCATTGATATCAAAAATGCTTCAGCTGCCTCTTGTAAAGCTTCTAAAGCTAGAGCTTGGATCCTTAACCCTGCACAATACCTTTGTAACTCTTCTTTAACCACCCTTGCAAAGGGTCTTCTAGGTATGAGAAGCTCAGCTGTCTTTTGATAGTGCCTTATCTCTGCAAATGCCTTCGTATATCTTCTTCTTCGTTGTGGTGCTCTAGCTTGTGGTGGTGGTGGTCTTCGTTGGACATTTTCTTGTGGTCTTGGTTGGGGTGATCTACGACGAGGTTGAAAGAATTTCTTCTTCCGTTGCACGCGTCTTGAGCTTTCTCCTTGTTCAGGATGTTGTTGCTGGCTTTGCTCTCTCTCTTGATCATTGGGTATGGCCCCCTGATTTGATGGTAGTGTCTTTCCCGCTACAGTAACCCTATGATTTATAGGTATTTCTTCGTTACCCCATGGTGGCAATGTTTGACTCTCCTCACTTGATTGTGAACGTTGTTGAGACACATCCTCATGCGATTCATCAAAATCATCATCAGAAACTACCTGTCTATGAGCACGCTCCTTCACCCTTGTCTTTGTTGGTCTCTTTGGTGATGGAGGCTCATCATATGATGATGGTGGTGATTGGGGTTGATTTACGGCCTTTTCCTTGGATTGCCCATGTTCCACTTGTTCACGCAACTGTTCACTCCCAGAGGTATGGCCACCACCTGTTTCGCGATGGGATGCAGAGTGCGAGACACTACGTCGCCTTTTGTGGTGATTCATCCATGGTGGCTTCTGAGTGCCTTGCACATAGCTAGGAAAGTTAATGGGATCCTTCCTTGCAGTTTGCTTTGTTCGTGCCATCCTCTATAGTGCTAGAATGTTGAAATGAGACAATGAGTCTCCTTTTATAATGGTTCACTTAAAAAGGTTCTGTTCACATCTGAATGGACAAAAAATAGTTTAAAAATTAAAAATTACCTGAAAAAATTGCAAACAAGAGATTAGTGTGTAGCAAACCTTATGAATTATTCAGAAAATGCCATGAATGTATTAAATGACTTCACTTCCATGATGAATCCTGTCGTGTTCTTGTAGCCCGCCATTGAGCATGACGTAAAGGTCCCAATGATGACTTCCATTTTTCACTAGCTAAGTTGTGTTGATTAAATCTTGCAAGTTTTGCAACTTTCGACTCCTTGGCTCGTTCCATTGCATATGTCCTTGAAAATGCAGTACGATAAAACCAATTAAACATCTCTTCCATATAGGGCTTACACCTGTTCTGAAAAATTTTCTTGCCTTCTTCCCTGTCATTGACACTTGTTGCAAACTATTTTGCAATTCACCAGGTTTTTTGACAACTAGAGTTACATTACCACCATGACAACCAATCGAATTAAGCAACTCTTCCAATTTTTTGATTGCTTGTACAGATTTATCAATTGGCTTCATGGAAAATGCATATTCTATGTGGAGCTTTGTCACTCTAGCACAATGGTGAGTACCAACGTGAGAAGATTCACCTCATAATTGTCAATCCGTGGAGACGTGAGGACTAGTATGAAGACTATGAGCAAGTGAAGGCACAAGTGCGTGAGTGAGAAGCACACAAGCATGCACACACATACACACACACGCACACACAAGGCAAGAACAAGGAGAGGAACAATGGAGTTCTTTGCATTAATCAAAAGGTCTCTTACATAAGCTCAATTCACAAACAATCTAACCCCAAAAATGAGCTCTCTAGCTCTTTTTATAGTTTTCTAACTAGCTTTGGTCTTGTCCAGACCTAGTGTCCGGCCTAGTTAAAAATTAGGTTCTAGAGTCTATTTGAGGGCTCAATCAGAGTCTAAAAATTATGAAAATTGATATGTCGCTAGTTCTAATACTCCTCAAGCTCGAGGACTCCTCGGCTTGCACAAAATGGAGTCTATTCTACCAAAAACGGGATTTACAATGTTTGTGTAGTGATTAAAATCACTTGAGTTGTAAATAATCCATGGGAAAAAAATGATTTGGCCTTGTTGCCGTATTGTGCATGACTCCTCTGTTGCTTTTGTATGCCAACACGCCCCCCTTCCTAGCGTCTGTCGCCCCTGACAGACCTTTGTTCTCTCGGGGTATTGGATGACATTGGTGGCCAGTTCATGTTCTCCTATCCTTAAGCCTCTTGCTAGATCAGCTTCCAATGCATCCCAATTTATTGCACCAGGGGCCTCTGGTTGCGGGGTGGTGTAGTACTCAGAGTACATTGCTTGTTCACAAGCAAAAAGTTGGAGCAGATGTGTTGGCTTCGGTGCGAAAATCTCCGAGTGATACTCCCAGAAACTTGATCTGAACATTTCTTCAAAGGTCTGTTTGTAACAGGCAGGGAGGTATTTGATGCGCGAATGCCAGGCGTAAGCCACACGAATACTGGGGGTGGTGCTCATGTCATACACCAAGTCATAATTTCCATTGCTGAACCCCGGGAGACGTACCTGTGGTGCGGCTGCATTTCTAAAAGTTTTCAGGACTACCTGCATCATATCTAAGATTTTAAGCATCATTTGCGCTGCTACATCTTGCATGGGCTTCAAGCGCGGCATCCAGTGGCGAATGGTTCCCATCATATATGCTACCGACGGTGGTCCCTGTGGTGGCGCAATGTACGGGTAGTTCAGCCATTCCTTGCATTGCGCGTTGTTCTGTACCTTGATATTGAATGCCTTCCAAGACCTGCGGCGTGGGACTGGACCGTAGCATGGATTGTATAGGAGGTGTAAAGGCGCGTTGTTCCATGTGCGTAGCATTTCTGGATATGTCTCTAGAAGTTTCTGCCGCCAGGTGGGTTGACGAATTTTGCCTTTTTGCACCTCTGGAGGAAGGTCTTCGGGTTGAAATTGGGTCGCAAAGGTAGGAATCTGACCCGTGACTCTTTGTATTTCTGCATTATAATCAGCCAAGATAATATAATACGGCCTGTATTGGAGTTCAGATGAGAGGATCAGGCGTCTCGATGACAGGTTCTTGAAGTAAGCCGATTGTAGCACAGTTTCCTCTATGACCCTCATGGCCTGATTTTGCACTACTGTGCGCTCTTCGTGCGAACTCCCGATTTCCTCCACTTGACGTAGCCATGGGGGCCGTGGTGCCTCAAATGTGTCCTGAGCTTCTTCTGTTTGTTGGCCTCCTGGGAATGGTTGTGGATCGTATTCTTCGTCAAACGTTTGTTCCACAGGAATTTGCACAACTTCTTCGTCCGTGGGAGCCTCTGGAGGGGAAGGTGGTCTCTCATATTGTAGTAGACGTGTTTGCAATTCAGTGACCTGTTTCTGGAGATCTTTTATGGCCTCTGCGTCTGTGAGAAGTGAAGCCGTGGAGGGGGTGGTTGGAGAGGCTGCTGTTGGTCCTTTTTGGTGTTTCTGCTTCAATTGTTCCAGTTCCTCCGATAGCTTATCATGTGCTTCAAGCAGCATGGCATAGTCTTCCAATATGATCTTGATATTATCGAGGGTCACTGCTTGAAACTATGGGCTGATGGGTGCCCCCGGTGTGCTCTCAATAGCTGCCTCCAGGTTCTCTTGATTTTGTACTTGCAGACGTCGATTCTCTTCCTGAGCGGCCGCAAGATGGCGTTTGAGTAGAGCCATATTTCGCTGAAGCTTTGAGTTGCGTTCCAGCTGTGTCCGTAGGTGACCTTCTACCACCTGTATCGCTTCCTGATCTGTGTTCTGTAACTGTACCTCCAATATGCCATGAGCTTCTTGGAGAGTTTGGAACTGTGTGTGGAGGCGAGCATTTTCCTCTTCTAGTGCCGCGAGGCGGTGCTGTAGTGTTTCTGAGTGCTCGTGCAGGCGTTCATTCTGTTGCTGGAGCTGAATGTAATCTGTCCTTAAGTTTGATATACAAGCAAGCATGGTGTCCAATGCACTTCCTATAGATGAGTGGGTGGTGTTTACAGTGGGAGATGCATGGGAAGGGAATTGGGGATGGGGAAGAGTGAATGATGTGTCTATTGAAGTCGTGTGTGTGAGTGAAATTGGTGGAGGGGGAATGGGAGGAGGTGGAATCGTGGGGGGAGGTGCCGTGGGTGGTGAAATGTCCATACCTTCAGGAGTGGGTGCGAGTGTGGGATCTGCCATATACATTGGGATGGTAGGTGGTGTGTGTGTGGAAGTGGTGAATAGATGCGAAGTGGGGTGGGGAGCTGAAAAGAAAGGAAATGGTTGAGACCCTGGTTGAAAAGTTCTAGCAAGGAGGTCATGGAGGGATTGTAGAAATGGGGAGAGAGAGGTCGGGGGTTGAGGTCGTAAATTGGAGGGCGCGAAGGGTTGCGTGGTAGCAGGGAAACCCATGAATGTGGATCTAGGGTCAGGATGACCTATGGCTGAGGGCATGGGGGATGGTTGCCCTAGGGCAGGCTCTAGGAGCGGTTCGGTGGATTGTGTAGTGATGGGGGTTGCTTCAAAGATTGGGTTATCAGTGGTAGAGAATAGGGTGGAACTAGAGATGGGAGTACGGAAGATGAAGGTTGGTTCGGTGGGTTGAGTGGTCGAGGTGATTTCCACTGTTTCTGCTCTAGGAGGCGAGGGTGGAGGTGTGGGTGGTTGTGGCTCTGTGGACTCCTCATGGGTGACTGGGTGCTCTTGGCTAGCCATTTCGGTTGCTTGGGAGGTTGTCCTGATAGGTTCAGATGTAATAGTTGGCTCTTCTGCAGTTGTAATGGGAATCTGGATATTCTTACCTGAGCGTGGTCGTGTCTGGAACCTTCGTGGATCATATTGAACTGGAGACCTCCGAATGGCAGTGCGCACTGCTTCCACTACCCCATATGTTTCTGCCATCAATAAGAGACCTTCCCTATACTCTGAGTCAACTCCTGCTTCTTCCAACAACTAAGTCATGAGTACTCTGCTACTCTGTTCAGTGAGTAGTTGTTGCGATCGCACTCTTTCCATAATCTGATACAGCCTTCGGAGTTCTGCTGTATAGGTTGGGGCTTCAGTGGTCTCCTCTTCATACGCTCCTTCTTCTTCTAGGTGTCCTTGTTGTTGACCTTGCTGAGCGTCACTCCAATGTACATGTCGACCGTCTGTAGACTTTCTTCTTCTTCGTGAGGATGTGCCTTGTTCCTCTGCATCTGAATAAAACTCCACATCAGAGAATTGTGTACTTTGTAGGAATGCTTCGAAGTCCTGGGGGTCCATTCCTTCAACATCTCCAGTGGCAGCAAATTCGAATTCAGGTGGAACAGGAGGAGCCGATGGGGTAGCTTGTGTCGTAGTTTCAGATCCCGACCTGGGTATCCTAATGGTAAAGGGAGGTACAGTGGTCTCCCTTCGTGGCGATACCTCAGGAGTAGTCAGAACTTCCCTTGTCTGGACACAAGGGATCGCACCCCTCATGCGCTTGGATTGATGTGTGGACGTCTTGAGCTTCTTAAACATTTGTAATTGTGCCCAAGTTAAGGCACGTTCAATGGGAACATCGTATGCTAGGCACCGGTAAATAATGCGTGTGATTGCACAGCATCCGTTCACCACTAATTTCCTAGAAGACCGTTTGTTTATATGGTCTGGAGATCCTCGGTGTTCTGTAAAGTCTCGAACTCCTTGGAGAAAAATTGGAATCGAACCCATGATCTGTCATACTCGCACTTAGACTCCCATATATACTTGGCCTCTCCTAATGGACCTGGCATGCCATTGAACCAATGAGAATTGGCATGGACTCTTTCTGTGATCCCTGTGGGTGGATCCGGCACCGGGATTTGCTGAAGGTGCTGCAGCTCCACTGGTCGTTCAGTTGGTGGCACATCCACAGGTAGACTATCCACATCAATTCCTGCAGTAAGTATCCCTACTTGTGAGCCCGAACCTGTCGCTTCTGCCATTTTACTTCTTGCCTTCTGATCCTGTGAGAATATAGAATCATGTGTTAACATCGTAATGGACAGAATAAATCCGTTGTTGTCCCCGTTACAACATTAACATGAGGTAGATGGTGAGTTAGTGGTTAGTAAGTGCACGAAGACAGTGTGTGTAGTTAATGCTTGGGTATTCCTAGGAGACTAATGCAGTTAGTAAGTGGGGGTGAATTTACAAATTGGGGTCGGGGGGTTTATTACAGGTCTTAAGCTGCCAAATGCAGTGGATGGGTTTTTCTCTTGGTTTCGTAGAGACGCTAGAGAACATTATAGGTGTATCAGCTTGAACATGAGGCCTTTTAGGGACCCATTTACAAATGATTCTGTTCGTGCTCATGGGCCTTGGTGTGTTCGTGAGTGTTGAAAACGAGTGGATGCCGGTTGTGCGAGTGAATGGGTTACGCTGTATAGGTTGTGGCTTCGGCGTAGCTATTTGCGCCCGCAAGCAAGCCTTAGGCACCCAAATTTGTCTTGATTGTGGGCTAGCCTTCATCGACTTCTTGGGCACCCAAATAGATTTCACGTTAGCAGAAGAATTTCCGAAAGACTTCTTATTAGTGTCGTGTTGTTGGTTACTAATAAGAGGCTTTGCCCGTGTGGTTGGCTTGAGTGCAACCGGGTGTTCGCCTTTCCGCACCCACACTTGTTTCACTTGCTGGGACATTTTGCTGCGCACGTACTTTGGATCCCGGACATAGGTAGTACTCTGCTTCTTCTGCCTTTGATCCACCTTTGGTTGTTGCCTCCTTCTGGCCTTTGGAAAAGAAGGGAGTTCCTTTGCATCCCTGACTCCTTTTTTGCGAATATCATTCCTCTGCAACACATAGTTTTGGACAAGAACAACATGGTCATCTTCATGTGTATTCCTAGAAGAACCAGGAGTCTGTGCCTTTCCTAATTCCTTGAGTGCTCCATTATCTAACTCTACTGTAATTCGACTATGATTGACCCAAACCTGAAGAAGTCCACTTCTTAAGTTTAAGTTGACTGCTTGGTCATAGATCCAATCTTGACCCAAGACAAGAGGTTCAGTGAGATCCTCGTCTTGACACACTAGTACTTTAACTGTTATAGCCTCATCATGAATATAGAGGGGAAGTTCCACCTCGCCCATGCAAGGGGTTTCCACGCCTCCCAATCCTATGACATACGCTTCCACAGGATTGACAGTTAACTACAACTCTTGACAGTAAGACAATTTAACAGCACTAGTGGCTGCACCTGAGTCAATCAAGGCTCTTACGGTCCTTGCACTCTTTCCTTGTCCTATATCTAGGGTTATGAAAGGACGTCGATCAATTATCCTATGCGAGCTTGTTCCTGCGACTTCACACATGGCCATAGGATATCCTTGATCTGCATAGTCATTCGTTCTAGGCTGATCTCTACCTTGCCTTCGTAACTTCATCCTTCTGATGCGTTCTAAAGCTTCTGCTTGAGCTTCTTCTCGAACTCGCTTTTCTTCCTCTTTGCGTTTCTTAGCAGTGTTGAGTCGGCTGAGCATTTCCTCCGTGAGGGGTTCCTGATACAACTTGACTCTGCAACCGCTAATATAGTTTGGGAGAATATCACCTTCTAACGTGGCTAATTGTACTGCTCCACTCGTGGAGATCCTATTGATGATCATAGGTCCGTAGCCTCTCTTTTCTAGCTTCCTTGCGTGTTGTTTCAGTGTATAGACTAAAACTAGATCTCCTGCTTTCAAGCCCTTATCCTTCACATGGGCATCCAAATATGCCTTCTGTCTCTTCTTGGCTGCATATATTCCTGCAGCGGCTCTGAGTCTTGTTTCCCCTAATCGTTCAAGGTCAAAGATCCTAGAGGAGAGCTCATGACCTGTCCATTCGTGCTCTTGTGCTACTTTCAACGTAGGAATCAGGAAGTCCAAGGGTAGCACAGCGTTTTGGCCGAATACCATCTGAAAGGGGGTGGCTTGGAGTACCGTTTTGTAGGCAACTCGGTATGCCCAAACAGCATGGTGTAGCTGTTTGTCCCAATCAGAGCGTTTAGTGTTCACTAATTTCGTCAGTACATTGCATAAGATCTTATTAGTGCTCTCAGCTTGTCCATTAGCTTGAGGGTGATAGGGGGCAGACTTCTTGTGTATTACCAAGAATTCTTGGAGTAGATTTTCAATCACTTCGTTCAAGAAATGAGTGCCTCTATCACTTACAAGCTCTATAGGTAGCCCGTATCTTGTGAATACATTCTCAAACAAGAATTTGGCAGTTGTTTGAGCATCGTTCTTTGTCGTAGCCTTTACCTCTACCCACTTGGTGAGATAATCTGTTGCAACAATGATGTATTCCGCATGAGAACCTTTAGCTGGGGGATTAATAGGACCTACGAAGTCTATTCCCCACTTAGAGAATGCACGTCCACCCATCATAGGTTTCAGTGGCATCTCATCTTTGCGTATAGGATACTGAGTCCTCTGACAGACATCACACCGTTTCACATAGGTATGTGCATCCATGTGAAGGGTAGGCCACCAGAAACCCGCAAATAGTATTGCCTTGATCACCCGATCCGGTCCAAAGTGTCCTCCTGCTACACCTTGGTGAGCAGTTTCTAAGATCTTAAGATATTCACTTTCATGGACACATAGCCTCAGGTAACCATCTTTACCACGCTTGTATAGATTATCACCAATGAGTGAGTAATCCAGGGCTTCTTGTTCTAAACTCCTTTTCCTAGCCAGAGTCATGTCTGGCGGGAATGTGTTTGTCCTCAGGAAGGATACTAGAGGTTCGCTCCAATCTGGCACAATGGATACTTGATAAAGAGTGGTGTGTTCCACTGGTGGTTTAGTGCAACAGATTGGGCATTCCTTGCACAACTTTTGGACATCCGCTTCCATAGTTGGCCAATGTACTCCGAGTCTCTTTAGGGTCTGTAAAGTTCGTTGCTTTGAGTAGTGTTGCTCTAACGCACCTACATGTGCTAATTGCAACCATTTATTGTACTCGTCCTCTTCCACGCAACAAGCCAAAATCCCTTGATCTGTGTGCTTGTACATACTTCCTGCCATGATGTGGTACTTTTGGGCTTTTACAACCTGTCTATTCCGTGTGTTTACCACTGGATGGTTAGGCCCGTATGTCAATACTGGTACCAATGGCTTAGCCCACTGCGGTACAACTTCCAAATTAAACAAGTAAGCGTCAGGAAGGTCATCTGACACTCCTTGTGGGGCTTCTCCCGATGTGAGCCTAGAGAGGTGATCTGCTCTCAAGTGAGTCCTCCCTTTCCTTACCACAACCTCAAAATCATATTCCATTAGAAAGAGAAACCATCTCACTAATCTTCCTGTATTACAAGGCTTGTTTACGAGGTATAGCAATGCTTGATGATCCATAAAAAATTTAAACTTATTTGCAAGCAAATAGTGTCTAAATTTCTTAACTGCATATACCATGCCTAAGCCTTCTCTCTCTGTAGTGGTGTAATTTCGTTCAGCTGCATTCAATTGTCTACTGGCATAGGCAATTGGAAGATCCATATTACCTTCACCAGTAGGTTGTGCAAGCACACATCCAATAGCATAATTGGATGCATCCACATGAACATGGAAAGGCTTATTCCAATCTGGTGTGGTCAAGATTGGTGCTGAACACAATCTTCGTTTAAGCTCCTGGAAGGAATTCTCACATTCATCCGTCCACTCAAAGTTTGTCAGAAGTCCGTACATGGGCTTTGCAATGACAGCATACATGTGTATAAATCGTCGGTAATAACCACAGTGCCCCATGAAAGCTTGTACTTCCTTGACATTCTTTGGCCTAGGTAGCTCTGCTATAGCTCTCACTTTCTCTTCACCAGTGGATATGCCATTCTTTGACACTATGTGTCCTAGAATCTTGCCTTGCCTGACCATGAAAACACATTTTTCTGGGTTTAGGCAGACTTGATATTCTCTACATTTGTCAAAGATTTGTCTGAGCTCAGGGATATGGGTTTGTCTAATGTTGGAATGAGCACAAAGATCATCAACGTAGACATCTAAGCTCTTCCTCAGGAACTCCTTAAACACATGGCACGTCAGCCTCTGGAAGGTAGCTGGTGCATTGGTAAGCCCAAATGGCATTACTCTAAAAGCAAAAATGCCCCATTCTACGGCAAAGGCTGTCTTATGCTGATCCTCTGGAGCTATGGCTACTTGATTGTAGCCCGAAAATCCATCAAGGAAGCTGTACACTTCCTTGCCTGCCACTCTTTCTAAGAGATGTTCTGTGATGGGAAGCGGATAGTTATCTCGAATCGTGGCTGCATTAACCTTTTTCAAGTTAATGCACACACGCAGCTTGCCATTCTTCTTGGGCACCACTACGATGGGGGATACCCATTCAGTGTGCTCAATTTCATAGATAAATCCAGCTTCAACCAATCTATCTATCTCTTCTTTGATCTTAGCAGCGTAATTATCGTTATAAGTATAGGGCTTTTGCTTAGAGGGTTTAGCATCTGAGGTCATGGGGATAGTGTGTGAGCATATATCGGGGTCAACAACTTTCAAATCCTTGTAACTCCAAGCGAATACATCTCTGTATTCTCTTAGCAAGGCTATCAATGCATGCTCTTCTTCCTCTGTTAGGTCATGGCCTATGTACGTGCATCTCTCCTCTCCTTCTTCTAGGGCCACTACTATTTTCTTGGTGGTTTCTTTGTTATCATAGGCCTCTCCTGATTGTGCCTCTCGTTTAGGCATTCTTATCATGACTCTCCTGTCATCTATCTCATACTTCTTAAAATTTTCTGGGACCTCAAACAAAGATTCTTCCTCTTCTGGTGAGGCTTCTCTCTTCTTTCGTTTCTTTCCTTCTTCCTTCGGGGTCGCATGTGTTGCTAATCTTACATCATTTGTAACCTCTCCATGCTTCTGGGGTTGAAATTCTACTTCATGGAAGTATTCTTCATCTGATGCAAATGGTGGGTCCATAATGATTGACTCTAGATCGGAGTCACTTGCATCCTCAAATGCATCAGGGCTAGGTTCACATTCTTCTAGAACTGCCTCTCCCATGATTGGCTCTATGGAGAAGACTGAAATGTCATAGCCATCCTCATCACAGTGAGGTGTCCATTGTTCTTCATTGATGGCTACGTCCATTGTTGCTAAAATTTCTGCCCAGCCATGGGGTTCAAATTCCTCATCAGGAAAAACTACAGGTGCATAGGCTGGGTCTTGAATTGATCTATGTGTTTCTTTTGCACCTACCTCTCTGGCTTTCTCTCTCTTCTCTTCTTCTACTGCTACCTTGCACATCCATAAGTGAGTGTCTTCATGCATCCATGATGATCCAGACCCTATGGAATGCACCGATTATGTATCATCTTTGGCTCTATGGATGGGATTCCATTGGATAGGAGGGACATCTCTATGAGAATAATCCTTGAGATTGACTTTGGTCGTAACACCCAAGTGTTGCAAATACAAGGAGTTGGTTCCCCAATCCTGTACCACTTGCAACTGTCGCATAAATGGTCTTCCCAAAATCATCTCATAGGCATGATTTTTGCTGAAGTCACATATGGCAAATGTATGCTCAAACTCGACACCACAAGTGGTGAGAGTTATTCCTTCTAGCAATCCTAGGGGTCTCTCTATGTGACCATCGGCCATCTGCAATTTCATTCTCGTTGGCCTGAGTGCTGGCTTGCCCCAACGCTTCCATAGGGAAGTGGTGGCAATTGCAACTCCTGCACCTGAGTCCAAAATTGCCTTGGTGGTGTACTCCTGGTAGGTGATGGGAAGATAGGTGTTCCCTTCTTCGCCTTCACACATATCTCCTATCTTATCCAAGGGAATTTCTGGCACTGTTCTATGGGATCCTACCTGGGAACGAGGTTTGGCTACTTCTGGTACTTGTTTGGCGACATGTTTCCATACTTCAGGTCTAACCTTGAGTAGCTCTTCTAACTTGAGATTGCACTGCACGTTAGTGTTCTTCACTACCTCTGTGTTCCTAGGTATGACTGAATCTTCGTTTCTTACCATGACTGTAGGTGCTCTCATGCAGGTGGACTTTGCTTCCCATGGGCCTGTGAAGTGAGGTAGCTCTTGTATGGAATTAGACTCAAAGTCCAATCTCTCGTGAGACTGAGTACTCTCATGTTCCCCGTAAATAGATGGGATGTCTTGTGGGAATTGGTCGTGTGCATCATCCACAAGTTCAAAGGGAGGGGCGACTTCACTTTCGTTATCCCATTTGTCTTCTTGAATCTCTCGTAGGAAGTCTGGTGCAAACCGATTCATAGAAGAAGAAGTGTCTGGCTCCGTAGAATTAGGCACATAAGCAACCTAGGAAGGAGGGCTTATTCTATCGTTGGCTCTCTCCTCGTTCTCATAGATGGCTGGAGCACAAGCTTCCTGGGGAGGATTACTTATTCTATTACTTTTCCGAACAGGCTCATACGCTCCCTGAGAAGGAATGTAGGCAACTTGTGGAGGTATGCAAGCTTTCGAGGGAGGCTCATGTGCCTTTTGGGGGGGAAGATAAGCTTCTTGAGGAGGCACATGGGCTTCCTGAAGAGGCTTGCTTATCCGTTCTCTTGCCCTGTCCTTTCTTTGAGGGGCAGGTTCCTTTTCTAATTGTGCAATTAGCCTCTCTATTCTTTCTAAGGAGGGGAAGTTGTCTGGTTTAGTGGAATTGGCCACATAAACTTCCGATGGGGGATCGTTCATGTTTTTGCTTGCTTTATCTTTTTCTTGATTTTTTTCTTCCTTGGCAGATCTTGCAATTATTCCCTCTAACTTCTCTAGGAATCCATCCAAGTGTAATTGCGTCTTGGCTGAGCCCGAGTAATTGAAAAGGCGACTGGCTTCAAACATAGTCTGAGCCAATGCGACCATTTTCGCGCACAGCTTGGTTCTTTCTATCTCTAGGTCAGCACTGGGATAGCACTTGTCATGATCCGTGACGTTTGGCCCTTCTTGGATTCTGGCCTGATATGCCTTAAGCATCATGTCTATGTCTTCAGGAGTGGGATCAACTAATACTGATCCTGTTTGGGGTGGTGGGTAGGTTACGTGGGGTGTCTTAGAGGGTGGAGGGATGGAGGGTGATGGGGATGGTAGCGGTGGGAATGTGTGAGAGTGCGGTTGAGATGTGATCTCTATGATTTTAGCCTTGGTTTCTCGTAGACTTTCCTCAAGTTCACTCATCTTCTTTGCCCATTGCCTTTTCATGCGTTCGCGGCTATCTCTCCAAGCTCTTGTTCTCTTTTTATTTTGGCTCTCAGTATCGCTAGCGTCTGGGCTCTTTTCCTTGCCTACCCCTTGGTTTTGCTGCACTGCTTGAGCTCTCGTGACTACCTGTACGGGTGCAGTGGAAATGACACTTCCGCTGGAATCTACCACTAACCCAATAACATTGATAGGCGTGATTTTTGGCATATTATTGGGGTTCTTTGGGCAATCTCGTAAGAGATGCTCTTTTCCACAATCTTGGCAGAAGCCTTGGATCATCACTGACTGGTTTTGTGTAGGTGGAGGTAAGGGGCAATCACGAATGAGGTGATCTCCTTGGCATCTGTAGCACGGTCCTCTTGGGAATGGAGGTCTTACCTGCCTAGGTTGAGGCCTAGGGTTGGGGTTTGCATACATGACGTTTGTATAATCTGACTCCCAACTAGGTTCATTTGGCTCTTCGCTGTAATAGGACTCACCATGTTCTGGAGACTGCATGTAGTACGCCTGGGGACTATCAACATGTGTAGAATCAAAGCTATGGTCACTCGGGTCACTTTCAAAAAGCAAGGGTGTTACAGGGACTATAGCTCTATTCAGGTTTTCTTCTGCAACAGCATACTTTACCGGAATCACATTAGCTGGGGCAGGGGGTTGTTGAGCTAACACTGGCTGAGGCCTTTGTTGGTTTGGGTAGGGTTGCTGATACGGTTGTTGTGGCCTGCCATATGGTTGTGGAGGGTACGGGTTCTGGTATCTTCCTTGCTGCGGGTATGGCTGAGGGTAGGGTTGCCTAACTGCCTGCTTGTTGTATGGGCAATCTTGTGCGGTATGATTGGTGTACCTTCGTTCTATGGTGCAATATTGGCTATTTGGATTGACCTGGGGTTGAGCCATAATGGGACACACGTTTGCCATATGGTCACCACCGCATGTATAGCACCTTTTCACAGGGGCAAACCTTGGGATTTGTTTGCTAGTTACACCTAATTTCTGAGCTACTTTCTCTGCGAGTTCCTCAATTGATGTGGATTGCGTGGAAGAGATGTTAGAGGCACTATCCGAATCTTTGTATATCTTGGAAAGCTCTAACTCCTCCCCTAGGTTATCTTCAATGTCAATGCACATGCGTACACACTCTTCTAGTATAGTCCTAGGGTCTTTCAGATACACATAGGATCTCAATTTCGTACTCAGCAATCCATCAAGGAATAAGGCTACTTGTTTGGCAGATGTGGGTAGCTCCGAAACAGGACATCTTTCAAGGTATTGCCTAAATCTTCTTCCTGCAAGTCTCACAGTCTCTTGAGGGGTTTGCTTGAAGCTGTGAATCAGTGAGGAGGTATTGTGTCTTATGCCACTCTTGGAGAATTCAATAATAAAGGCTTCTAGGAGTTGGTCTATGCTCCTGAACTGGCGCTCATCCAATGGCTGAAACCATGTAAGTGCTGTGTTCCTAAGGGTTAGACCGAAGGCATTGTACTGCGTGAATAGATCCTCCACTTGTTCAGCTCTCAAGACTTGCTTGAACTCCGCCACATGATCATAGGGATCTCCTGTGCCATCAAAGTAATTCTTCATGGACTTAACTAGCTGAGTCGGTCTCAGAGTTCTTGCGTGCTCTCTAGGTCTCGGTAGAGGGAATCCATCCACATTTCTTTGGTTCCTGTGAGCTCTAAGCACTCAGGTTCTACCCTATTCGTCTCCGCCCTCGTTCTTTCTCTGCCCACTTGGTTGGCAAAACTTACTTCTGGTCTATCTCTACTTCTTTCTGTTTGAGTTCCATGAGCTTGGGATGTTCCAACTCCAGGGTGACCATAGGATACATTCGATCTTGGTTGGGGGAAAATGAATTCACCCTTCCAAGTGTAAGCATGCCTATCATTTTGTGTCACCACAAAGATCCTCTCCAAAGTGTGATCTAAGTAGGTCACTCTGCCTGGGCTATCCGGATCCTTAAACTCGTAGATCATGATTGTTCCTATATCAATTGGTCGATCAAGTTTATACCTCCAAAAGGCTTCGTCAGTTTCTCGATTGAGAAGCAAATCTATGCACTTGTTGTCTTGGGGAACCCAATCAGGTGTGATAATCCTAGTGAGAACAGATTTGCCTCGGGGTGTTCTAGGTTCTACTCCCATGTTTCCTTGTTCCAAGTCACCTAAGTCCGCTTCTGAGATTACATTTCCAAATTCATCTGTCCTATCCGGGTGATTGGTGACTACGTATATGGTTCCTTCTTTGTCCAGGTATGCACCATTTTCAAACTTGACTGCTGGGTGCTCTAGTCCTATGGATTGATCAGGATTCTTAATCTGTACCACGGATCTTCCTAGGCCGTCCTCATAGATGCTAGCACCTAATCGGTTGGTCCTAAGGTATTCCAACTGTGTTTTGTAAGGGCCTTCTACCCTGTGCAAGTAAGGCACTCCTGAACTTCCTGTAGGTCTATCCATGCCTTGAGACATCTCTGACTCACTGGTCTCCGAGCTAGAGTAGTACGAGTGGTGGCTCAACTGCTGGGCCCAAGACCTAGCAGTGTGGTTAACACTAGCCTCTGAAGATCTAAGGCTTTGTCTCTCCCTTACTAGATGTCGTCCTGATCTAAGGTTCATATGCCTATCTAAGTAGCCCAATTCTTTGCCCAAAGTACAACCTCGTTGCTGGTTACTTTAGATTAGTCGCTTGGTTCTTTTTAGTTATTTTATCGTGTTTAAGGTCTTGTCTGATATCACGTCGTCAGGAATATTTGAATGTTGTTTCGCACTTACAGTTGATCGTTCCGCATTAAGTTCTTTCCCTTTAAAATTCTCGACAGTACAAGGATTATGCCCTTAGCTTGAGCTTGAAAGTTTAGGTATGCTTCATCTTGATAGTGGTCTATCGTCGCCCTGACTTACTCCTACTTCTAATCGTTCTTAGCCTAAGCTAGGAATTGACGAAGAGGAGTTGAGAGTATTCCGACCTTTCTTGCCGAACCTTGCTCTTTAGTGCTCGAGAAGTTGATTCTCAAGCTTGCGCAAAACCCTTGCTTGGACGCTCTCAATTGCTTCTCAATAGACCTGCATAAGTCCCAAGATTAGCTCCAAGTAGACCTTTCAATTGACAGACAATTTATTTCAGACACTTTTTTAATGACCCTTGTTCCCCCTTTTGTATTGCTAGAAATTTCCTCCCTTGGTGTTCCTACCCCTCAGTGTGTCAACTTCCAAATATCCACGAGCTTTCCGACAAGCCCTAGAGCTCAAAAAATGGATTTCGTATGAAAAAGTTATGATCGTTCAGGGTTTAGGGGGTTAACTAGACAAACAGAACCTTTCAGGGGTTTTAATGCGTTTTTCTAAGGCCTTTGTAAGTGTATGAGTATTTGAGAGTGCAAATATGCCCAAAATTTAGCCTAAATTTCCAAAAATTTACCCCTTAATTTTTGCCGAAAATGTCTGTCTGTCGCGATAGACGGTGTCTGTCGCGATAGACACAAACTATCGTGGGGGCTGTCTGTCGCGATAGACGGTGTCTATCGTGGAATTTTGGTCTGTCGTGGAATTTCTGTCTGTCGCGATAGACGGTGTCTGTCGCGATAGACGGGGTCTATCGTGGATGTCTGTCTGTCGCGATAGACGCTGTCTGTCGTACGCTGTCTGTCGTCGATTTTTGGTCTGTCGCGATAGACGGGGTCTATCGTGGGTCTCTGTCTGTCGCGATAGATGGTGTCTGTCGTGATAGACAGTGTCTGTCGCGATAGACGGTGTCTGTCCCGATAGACTGAAAAAACACAAATTTTTGAGAAACTTCTAGTGATTTAGAGTGCCCTAATGGTGTAGGTTACCGTGCCAAACATGCATTCACAAAATTTTAAGTTTTTCTGTCTGTCGCGACAGACAGAGGTAGTCGTCCCGGGACCTGTGCAGAGTCTGTCGTACCTGCGCACACTGCTGGAGGAGGTGGTACAGCAAGTTCCTGCAACAAAAGCTCAAAAACACACCAAAAACAGATAGCATGCAAGCTCTCTCTCGCTCTCTCTCACAATGAAATGAGGGAAATGAGGTGGGGGGTGTAATATGACCAAAAAACTGAAATTTTTTGTGGAGATGGAGATGGAGGTGGGAGATGGTGGAGATGATGATGGTGATGATGGTGATGCGAAAGTAAGGAAAAAATGAAGAAAAATTAAGAGAAAGAAGGATATTACCTATAACTCCAATGTCTCAACTCGACGTCTTACCATCACACGCTCGTCCTCGAAGCTCTCTCCCCGGCAACGGCGCCAAATTTGGTGTCACTCTAGCACAATGGTGAGTACCAACGTGAGAAGATTCACCTCATAATTGTCAATCCGTGGAGACGTGAGGACTAGTATGAAGACTATGAGCAAGTGAAGGCACAAGTGCGTGAGTGAGAAGCACACAAGCATGCACACACATACACACACACGCGCACACAAGGCAAGAACAAGGAGAGGAACAATGGAGTTCTTTGCATTAATCAAAAGGTCTCTTACATAAGCTCAATTCACAAACAATCTAACCCCAAAAATGAGCTCTCTAGCTCTTTTTATAGTTTTCTAACTAGCTTTGGTCTTGTCCAGACCTAGTGTCCGGCCTAGTTAAAAATTAGGTTCTAGAGTCTATTTGAGGGCTCAAACAGAGTCTAAAAATTATGAAAA